>WTXG01000042.1:0-214216 GCA_022496185.1 Multifurca ochricompacta | reverse complement strand
GCAGCAGTTGGTTTATCCACTATAGACCCTTGGATCCAGTATAGATCCCCAGCCTTGATTCCTTCTGCTATTCTTTGTCCTTTATACTCTATTGCGACATTATACTGATCGAATAAGACCATACCGCCTTTGTTGGTGATATGACTTGTTGATAAGATGCGATTTCCTGCTGATGGCATGTAGAAGACGTTGTTAAGTTCCAATATATAATTTTTATTGGTCCTTATATGGACGCTTCCTACTCCTTCTATGGGGACCATGGTTCCGTCAGCCACTGTAACAGTATGTCCCAAATGAGGCAGATATTCATGGAAATCTGACTCAAAGGGTGTGAAGTGGGTGGTGGCACTGCTATCCATCATCCAGGCAAATCCATCATCTTGAAAGATTTCCTCAGTCGCATTCAAAGTATAAAGTTTAATGTGAGGTGTCTCATGCACCTCCTGTATTCTTCCACTACCATTAACTATTGTAGCTACTTGGTGGGAAGATGATGGTGTACTGGCGCCTTGTGCCTTCCTCTGGTTGCCCTTTTTACCGGCTGCGGCATTCTGCTGATCCTGTTTCCTCTGCCAACATTCATTTGCCTTGTGGCCCAGCTTCTGGCAGTAGAAGCAGGTGACATCATTGGACGATGATGCACCTGCAGGTTGTGGCATGATAAATTGAACTTTTTTGTTTTTGTTTTTGTTGACATGGGCTGCCTTGTTAAGGGCAGCCCCAACACCACTTCCTGCGGGGCCAGCAAGTCGGCTTTCCTCATTTAGGAACCTCTGAATGAGGTCCTGAGGGGAAAGGTGTTCAGGAGGACCTGAAGCCAGGATGGAGCCAGCTATGGCACTGTATGAAGGGGGAAGGGATTGGAGCAAAATAAAGCTCATCTGGAGGTCAGAGACCTCCATCCCATTCTCCTTTAGGGTATTCCTAGCATCTAGCACACGCTGCAATTGGGGCCTAAATTGTTTGCCTTCCTCCAAACGGAAGGACAAAACTGAGCACCACAAATTGTAGGTGGCCATGCTACCCACAGTGCCATACAAGGACTCCAGCTGCTCATACTTTGAGCAGACTGACGGATACTTCCTATCAGAGGCAACCTGAGAATAAACTTCGCTGGTGACGACCAGCACCAGTAAACCCATCAATACTTCTTCAACCCTACTCCATTCTTGGATTATGGGTTCGGATCAGGCAGCAAATCTTGCCTGGTAGTCCGTCTCCTTCTCGTCATCCTTCTGAACCGGGGGATTGGCATATTCAGGCCCATCATGTGTGATGTGCCTTCTCATGCCATTAATCCTAAGCAGGGCAGTAAAAGATACCAACCACTGCGGCCAGTTGGAGCCATCGAGTTTGTCGAATTTGAAGGTGGAAGGGAAAACAATGTTAGCCATTGAGATGATTTAAAAGATTTGATCCTGGTTCCAAGGAGCGGTTAGAACCAGTTGTCCAGGTCTCATTTAAGAGGGCCCATCCAATCTGTGGCGCTATGCTTCAGAACTTAAAAAGTCCTGCCTCTAATGTGTGACTTCTAAGTAGTATAGTGAAGCTGTCTAGCCCCATTCTACAACAGATCCCAAAGCCACATCAGGCGGATACTGTGTAAATAGATGGGGAGTCATGTCATGGAGGAGCCAACCGCAAGTTCCACTAGAGACAAAGGGTATAGAGCCTTCCTCTAGTGCTGGTGGTAGAGTCCATGATTAAGCCCTAGATGATTGGGGCCATGACTATAGTAGACTATTGGGTTTCCTCTGGTGGGGCGAACCCCCACAATATGGCAGCGAATACTCCTGCCCAGAGACAAAACCCTCTAGCTACTGTGTATATACTATAGTAGTGTGGCCTATTTGTATCGAGCCCAAGCGTCATGGGAGTGACTACCCATGCCTTGTTCTAGACCCTAAACTCTACCAGCGGGTGGCTAAACCCGGCTTATGGATCGAGCCAAGCATTGACCAGACCTAAAGCCTCAAGCCTTCTGGGCAAGTGGCCTACTAAAACTATCTATGGGACGAAAACCCAGCTACAACTATGAACACTATTTACTTAGGGCACACATGAGGAGCTTAAGGTGTTTCACCCACTAAGGGTCCCTTGTCACCTTTTGCAAGAACCCTTGAGAAAGGGCTAGCCAAACAGATCAAGGTGGGCATGTAAAGCGCACCACCTTGTCGACAGTTAAGGGCAAGTAGACGAAAGAGAAGCTCACAAGGAAAAGTTATTGGGAAGGAACTTTTGAAGCTTGTTGGAGCTTGAAAGGTCTTGGACTGTGATCAAAAGAGCAGCAGATCAGTAAAGAGCAGCAGGGCCCATAACCTGATGAACAGGCATGTGCACGCAGTGATACTGACTGTTTAGCGTGTAAGGCTAGAAAACAAGTTATACTTCAGAGGAGAAGAAAACTCTGAAGTGTAAGAGACAAAATAGACCTCCTTATATAGCTCTAAAGGATGGTCTGTGCACAATGGAATGCACTAGAATATACTACTGAGGGACAAAGGCCATTGGCCAGTGAGATATCACATGCTACATAGGATTACTAAGGTACATCAGTCAGCTGCTGTGCATCATGAGAAAGAAGGTAATAATGATATAGTAAAAAGTCTGAAACTCCAAATCTTTATCTAATCTAATCTTGCACAGCTTAGACCCTAACCTAGATGCCTGAAGCACCTCAAGACACATGCCATGTCAACATCCCTCCATGATTAAGGCATCAGGTCAAAATGAATTGAATGAGCATATCGCCAGTTAAGAGGCGTGAGAGTGAGTCGACGGGAGGAGAGGAGTGATCTGAAGTGTGTTATGCAAACTGAAATGCGTTCAGTCACACACCTCTTGTGTCACTCTCGAGGTCGACAATATGGACACTTCTTGTGCCACATTCGAGGTCGACAACGTGCTCATATAAGTCCAAGTTCAGTAACCATGTTTTCATGTGACGCTCTTGGCAGAGACTTTGTGAAGCCATCTGCCAGCATTTCACCAGTGGGAGTTCGCACTAAATCTATTAGATGCGATTCAACATACTCCCTGATTGCATGGTACTTTATTGGTATGTGTTTTGACTGCCTTCCTGTGACAGGGTTTAATGCCAAGTCTACAGCACCCTTATTGTCACAATGGAGTTGTATGGGTGAAGTGACTTCATATCCCAATTCCTCCATAAATGTCCTATACCACGCAGCCTGATTTGAAGCCTCAGCTAGGCTCATGTATTCAGCTTCTGTGGTGGACTGTGCTACAGTCTTTTGCTTTCTAGAGCACCAGGATATGGCTCCATTTGCAAGTATATAGATGTAGCCTGAAGTGGAGTGGCAGTCCTCTTGATCTCCCCATGAGGAATCTGCAAAGCCATGAAGGCCACTCCCTTCATTCCCTCCAGAATATCGCACCCTGTAGTTCATAGTAGCATTAAGGTACTTTAGAACATACTTTGCTAGGCGCAGATGATGTTGTGAAGGATTGGAAGCGTATTGACTAAGGCGCGCAACAGCAAAGCTAATGTCGGGTCTGGTTCCAATCTGCACCCATAGCAGTGACCCCATTAGCTGTTGGTACTTCTTTATTTCTGAAGTTGATGCCTGGCCTCCAAACTTGACCAGATGTGCATCTGCGCCGGCTGGTAGGGGAGTGTATACTGGATTGGAATCCCTCATCCCAAACTTCTCAAGAATAGACAAAACATAAGCTGCCTGATCAATTTCCAGCGTCTTGTTAGGACGATCTCTGGTGATGTTAACACCGAGATATGACTGGATTTCTCCCAAGTCAGTCATCTCATATCGGCTAGATAGAGATTCCTTCAGCCATGTTATCTTATCTTTTGAAGATCCAAGTATAGTGATGTCATCAACATAAAGAATGATGAAAAGTGAATCATCCCCCCCATGGTGATGATACACATATACTCCTGCATCAGAGTACGTCCGAGTGAAGCCCAGTTCATTAAGAACTGCATGAAATTGAAGATTCCATGCTTGGGAGGCTTGTTTGAGGCCGTATAATGCTTTTGCAGCCTACAAACTTTGGACTCTTGTCCAGCAATGACGAAACCAACAGGTTGCTCCATATAGATCTCCTCATCCAGATCGCCATGAAGGAATGCTGATTTGACATCCATCTGGTGGATTCCCAATCTTCTAGTGCAGCTAACGCTAGTAATAAACGAAGTGATTCAAATCTGGCGACTGGGAGAATGTTTCATCAAAGTCCACTCCTTCTATTTGAGTGAAACCTTTTGCCACTAGCCTAGCACGAAACTGTCCATCTGGTTTCAGCTTAAAAACCCATTTGGATTTGACTGCCTTTCTTCCTTCAGGAAGATCTTCAAGGTGCCACACATTTAACTTTTTTAAGGCATCTATCTCATATTGACATGCTTCAAGCCACTCAGTGGCATTATCAGACTGCATTGCCTCCTGGAAAGTCAGGGGATCTCTATAAGAGACACCGGCAGCATTTAGCAGCTCCATGGTCCCAAGTCTAGATGAACCTTGCACAAACTCTGCATTATCCTTGTTATAGAAGCGAGGATTCAGATGACGTGAACGTCTTGGCATAACAGTGTCTAGATCTAAGTCTTCTTGTATAGCCACTGACCGTCGTTCAGAGCATGGACTTTCCCTAGTAAAAACTGGTTGGGAAAGTCTGCCTTTAGTCTTTTTTGTTGACTTTCTAACGGCATGAGTTCTGGCGGGGAGTTGGGAGGGTTCTATTATTTGGGATGATGGTGTCTGATAAATTGTGTCTGTGTGTGTGTCTACCTCATTATTGGGTGTGGTAGGCTCAGGATTTACTTGAGGAGGCTCCACTACCTCCTGTTCCTCAACCTCGGTATCCTTATACTCAGGATCCTGAGGAACTGTGGCTATTGCTGGTGAGGGTTGGACAGACCCTCCTTCTACTGGAACAGCTTGTTCCTTTCCTTTATCTCTGTTGTCCCTTACAGAGTGGGATGGGAAGGACTCTTCATTAAACGTCACATCTCTGGATGAAACAAAGGACCAGGTATGTCTATCCCATAGGATGTAGCCTTTGCTATTTGGCTCATACCCAACAAAGACGGCTTTTTTGGCTTTAGGATCCAGTTTTTGCCGCTTGTTTTCCGGAACATGATAATATGCTTCACAACTGAAGACTTTAAAATAAGAGACATCTGGTATGTCTCCAACCAGAAGCTCTAGCGGTGTCCTCCACTTATTAGAATGGATGGGAGTTCTGTTATATATGTGACATGCTGTGGAAACAGCACACTCCCAAAAGCCAAGAGAAAGCCCAGCATGATGAAGCATGCTGGTGGCCTTTTCCATTATGGTTCTATTGAACCTTTCAGCTCTTCCATTCTGTTGTGGGGAATATGGCATCGTGAGTTTATGCTCTATGCCAGCCTCACTTAGCAAGGACTTCAGCTCATTATTAATGTATTCGCCACCACGGTCTGTGTGTAAGGTCTTTATTTTGTTATTTGTTTTATTTTCTAAGAATGCCTTAACACTTGCAAAGACCAATTTGAAGTAATGTTTTGCCTTCATTGGAACAACTATAGCACTGCGGCTAAAGTCATCTATGAAAGTGGCGAAGTATAAATTCCCTTGTATTGAGGTACATTGGAGTGGACTGACTAGGTCACTATGAATGACCTCCAAGGGTGCTGAAGCCCGCTTATGAGAGGGAGGGAAAGGAAGGTGATGGGATTTTCCCATTTCGCAGCCATAACAAGGCATTACTTCCTCTTGGCTATTTTTTAAACTGAGACCTTTTACGGCTTCAGGAGCATATCTTTTTAGGGCTTGTTTAGACATATGACCCATTCTTAGATGCCAGGTATCAAGGCTGGTTGATGCAGTATTTAGGGCAGCGGTTGGTTTATCCACTATTGACCCTTGGATCCAGTATAGATCCCCAGCTTTGATTCCTTCTGCTATTCTGTTTCCTTTATACTCTATTGCAACATTGTACTGATCAAATAAGACCATACCACCGTTATTGGTGATATGACTTGTTGATAAGATGCAATTTCCTGCTGATGGCATGTAGAAGACGTTATTAAGTTCCAATATATAATTTTTATTGGTTCTTATATGAACGCTTCCTACTCCTTCTATTGGAACTACGGTTCCATCTGCCACTGTAACAGTATGTCCTGAATGAGGCAGATACTCATAGAAATCTGACTCAAAGGGTGTGAAGTGGGTGGTGGCACCGCTATACATCATCCAGGCAAATCCATCATCTTTGAAGATTTCTTCAGTTGCATTCAAAGTATAAAGTTTAATGTGAGGTGTCTCATGCACCTCCTGTATTCTTCCACTACCATTAACTATTGTAGCTACTTGGTGGGAAGATGATGGTGTACTGGTGCCTTGCACCTTCCTCTGGTTGCCCTTTTTCCCAGCAGCGGCATTCTGCCGATCCTGTTTCCTTTGCCAACATTCATTTGCCTTGTGGCCCGGCTTCTGGCAGTAGAAGCAGGTGACATCATTGGACGATGATGCACCTGCAGGTTGTGGTGTGATAAATTGTACCTTTTTGTTTTTGTTTTTGTTGACGTGGGCTGCCTTGTTAAGGGCAGCCCCAACACCACTTCCTGCGGGGCCGGCAAGTTGGCTTTCCTCATTTAGGAACCTCTGAATGAGGTCCTGAGGGGAAAGGCGTTCAGGAGGACCTGAAGCCAGGATTGAGCCAGCAATGGCACTGTATGAAGGGGGAAGGGACTGGAGCAAAATAAAGCTCATCTGGAGGTCAGAGACCTCCATCCCATTCTCCTTTAGGGTATTCCTAGCATCTAGCACACGCTGCAATTGGGGCCTAAATTGTTTGCCTTCTTCTAAATGGAAGGACAAAACTGAGCACCACAAATTGTAGGTGGCCATGCTACCCACAGTGCCATACAGGGACTCCAGCTGCTCATATTTTGAGCAGACTGACGGATACTTCCTGTCAGAGGCAACCTGAGAATAAACTTCGCTGGTGACGACCAGCACCAGTAAACCCATCAATACTTCTTCAACCCTACTCCATTCTTGGATTATGGGTTCTGACCAGGCAGCAAATCTTGCCTGGTAATCCGCTTCCTTCTCTTCTTCCTTCTGGACCGGGGGATTGGCATATTCAGGCCCATCATGTGTGATGTGCCTTCTCATGCCATTGATCCTGAGCAGGGCGGTGAACTATACTGACCACTGTGGCCAGTTGGAACCGTCGAGCTTGTTGAATTTGAAGGTGGAAGGGAAAACAATGTTAGCCATTGAGATGATTGTTAAGGGTTTGATCCTGGTTCCAAGGAGCAATTAGAACCAGTTGTCCAGGTCTCATTTAAGAGGGCCCATCCAATCTGTGGCACTATGCTTCAGAACTTAAAAAAGTCCTGCCTCCAATGTGTGACTTCTAAGTAGTATAGTGGAGCTGTCTAACCCCATTCTACAACAGATCCCAAAGCCACATCAGGCGGATACTGTGTAAATAGAAGGGGAGTCATGTCATGGAGGAGCCAACCGCAAGTTCCACTAGAGACAAAGGGTATAGAGCCCTTCCTCTAGTGCTGGTGGTGGAGTCCATGATTAAGCCCTAGATGATTGGGGCCATGACTATAGTAGACTATTGGGTTTCCTCTGGTGGGGCGAACCCCCACAATATGGCAGCGAATACTTCTGCCCAGAGACAAAACCCTCTAGCTACTGTGTAAATACTATAGTAGTGTGGCCTATTTGTATCGAGCCCAAGCGTCATGGGAGTGACTACCCATGCCTTGTTCTAGACCCTAAACTCTACCAGCGGGTGGCTAAACCCAGCTTATGGATCGAGCCAAGCATTGACCAGACCTAAAGCCTCAAGCCTTCTGGGCAAGTGGCCTACTAAAGACTATCTATGGGATGAAAACCCAGCTACAACTATGAACACTATTTACTTAGGGCACACATGAGGAGCTTAAGGTGTTTCACCCACTAAGGGTCCCTCATCACCTTTCACAAGAACCCTTAAGAAAGGGCTAGCCAAACAGGTCAAGGTGGGCACATAAAGCGCACCACCTTGTGGACAGTTAAGGGCAAAAGGGCGAAAGAGAAGCTCACAAGAAAAGTTTATTGGGATAGAACTTTTTGAAGCTTGTTGAGCTTGTAAGTTTGTTGGACTGTGATCAAAGGAGTGTCAGATCAGTAAAGAGCAGCAGGGCCCATAACCTGATGAACAGGCATGTGCGCGCAGTGATACTGACTGTTTAGCGTGTAAGGCTAGAAAACAAGTTATACTTCAGAGGAGAAGAATACTCTGTATTACTATACTACACACCTAGAAAACAAGTTATCTACAAGAGACGGTTAGTTATAGGTAAGGTAGTAAGTAGAGAGACTGGGACTTACACTTCAGAGGAGAAGAAAACTCTGAAGTGTAAGAGATGAAATAGACCTCCTTATATAGCTCTAAAGGATGGTCTGTGCACAATGGAATGCGCTAGAATATACTACTGAGGGACAAAGGCCATTGGCCAGTGAGATATCACATGCTACATAGGATTACTAAGGTACATCAGTCAGCTGCTGCGCATCATGAGAAAGAAGGTAATAATGATATAGTAAAAAGTCTGAAACTCCGAATCTTTATCTAATCTAATCTTGCACAGCTTAGACCCTAACCTAGATGCCTGAAGCACCTCAAGACACATGCCGTGTCAACAAAAAGGACCTACTAGAATCTGGAGACAGACCCTAAGTCTGTTCTCCTGTACCCAATACAGGTGTATAGATCCCCAACTGAAGAGGCCCCCACTTGAGCCCCTAAGCCGTGCCTTAGGAGTCTTCGTCCCAATCATCTCATGATGGGACCAAGCGTCCTCATTCGATTTTGTCTTCCACATGCACCCACTGTGACTTGCAGGGCTTGAATAATCCAGTCTTGACCCTTGATATCTTGGCTACAGAGCTTGATCCTCCTTGACACGAACTGACCCTGCACACAGCTAGCACCTGGCTGTGACATTAGAACAGACTTACAGACTTCACAGAAAACAGAACCACTCACCCAAAACTGCAAGGCAACTGACAACGCGTCCCCTTGCACGAACCTGGAACAATCACGTTGTATTCGGCATGTGAACCCCAGACCCCTTCGACCTCCTCAGCCTCCTCAACAGACAACAAATCCCTCGACTACCAGTCACCAGAACGAAACCTACCAGAACAGTCAGCCAGACAAAGATTTGGAGACATACCATTTGAAAACTGAAATCACTTTGCATTACTCGCAAGCAATTCCCCTGCCAAAAGCCCCCAAACCGAAACCCCCACAGCACCTCTCCCATCCAGACCTCCACCACCTTTTGAAGAAATGGCTACTATCACACTTACCGAACCAGGACGAACACATAACCAACTTAGCCACCCCACGAGACAACCAAAGAATGATCCTCCCAATTTAGGAGGCCCACCAGGAGGAAGTCCAGGAGGACACCCTGGAGGGAATCCAAGTGGGCACTCTGGAGGAAACCTAGGCGGGAACCCTGGAGGAAACCCAGGAGGGAACCCTGGAGGAATCCAGGAGGAGACCCTGGAGGGAATCAGGAGGAAACCCCCAGGGAGCCCCCATCCCGATGCCACAGGGAGGACACATGGAAGGGGCCCCTCCCTCCTACTTTGACGGTACAGGGCCCATGCAAAATAATGGTTTGCCTTGCTTGAACTCCACTTTGCCCTTAATGTGTTCGTGCCCCTAGTCCAGAACGAACGCTCCAAGGTGGCCTACATGTTAGGAATAATTTGTGGTCCAAAAGTCAATTGATGGGTTGAGGAACAAGTATATTGGCTGGCCGACATCAACGCAGGACGAATCGGAGTTGTAAACATGTGGGAAACATTCCAGCAAACATTCCTTGCTGCATGGACAGATGTTGCAGCAGGACAAAAAGCATTACAGGCACTTGAGAAATTACAAATGAAGGAGGGAAATATTGATGACTATATCGCTGAATTCCATGACTTAGCCATTCGGGCCAGACTACACATCGATGACACAGCTGCATGACAATACTTCTATCATGGCTTACCAACCCAATTGGTCATGACAATGCTGACTCAAGATCAGCCAGAAAATTTTGAAGAAGCATCAACATCCGCCTGATGTCACCACACAAATTGGGTTTTTATGAAAAGCCTAACGAAGAATAAAACAGCCACCTCTCTGTCACCTCAGGGAAATAAGTTCATGTTCTATCGCAAAAAGGACCCAAATGTGATGGATGTGGATGTTATCAGGAAAGCAACTACCACAGAAGAAAAAGAACAATACAGAAAGGAGGGACAGTGCTTTGAGTGTGGGCGATGAGGACACTTGGTCTGAGATTGCCCCAATAGAAAATCCTGATCGAGTCCAAGTAACTCGGCCTGGACCACCACCATCTTGGAAGCACCACCCATGACTGTGGCGGTACCCAGCGGATCTAATGGGACGTCTGCAACTTCCCCAGTATCGGCCACTCCTACCATCAGCATGTCAACACTCACAATGGTTCTAAAGACAATGACAGATGAGCAACGTCTCGAGCTACAAGATCAATTCAAAGGAAATGAGGATTTTTATATCACCTGAATGACGTGGCCTTCATTTGGGCTCTAGTCTCACACCATGTATTTAGATCACCACTCAAAGCAATGAAACTATTTGTTCCCTTACATGGAGTGAATCAAGAGGCCACAATAGAAGCACTGGTTGATAGCAGTGCAACCGAAAATTTTATCAGCTACCGAACAGTAATTAAACATCGACTCCCCATAAAAAGATTAACTATCCCAAAGAAATTACAAAATGTGGACAGCTCTCCTAACGCCACAAAGAAAATAGATCAATGTGTGGACCTCCTTATTACTATGGCAGGAGACACTCAGAAACATCGGTTCTATATAGCATCTATTGGAATAGATGACATGATCCTAGGATATCCATGGTTCATGGCCAGTAACCCCAATATCAACTGGACCTCAGGACAACTAATGCAATCTATTTCCTTCACCGTACCAAAAGAACACATCCGCCACCTTAACATCACACAAGAACTGGCCATAAAAGCAAAGGATAAAATGGAACAATCTTGGGATCAGATCATGCCACAGGAATACCATCAACATCGGAAAGTCTTCAGCGACGAAGAAGCACAATGATTCCCAGCCTCACGGCCTTGGGATCATAAAATCGAGTTAAAATCAGATGCACCTGCTACCCTGGATTGCAAGATCTACCCGCTCGGACCAGGAGAACAAGATGCACTAAACAGCTTCCTGGAGGAACACTTGCAGAAGGGGTACATACAAGAATCAAAGTCCCCTTATGCCTCGCCATTTTTCTTTATCAAAAAGAAGGATGGGAAACTGCAACCGGTCCAAGACTACCAAAATTAAATGACTGGACCGTTCGGAATACATATCCACTTCCACTGATCCCTGAGCTAATTGACCAAGTTCATGGAAGCATGCTCTTCACAAAGATGGACATCTGATGGGGTTATAATAATGTTCAGATAGCACCGGAAGATCACTGGAAGGCAGCATTCAAAACAAATCATGGCCTCTATGAACCTAATGTCATGTTCTTTGGCCTGACAAACTCTCCCACAACATTTCAAACAATGATGAATGCAGAATTCCAGAAGAATTAAACAAACATGACACCTCAGGAAGGGCTTGGTTCATGGTCTATATGGATGACATCCTGATCCATACTGACCAGGACCTTCAGAACCATCGCAATAAAGTGCATCGCATCCTGGACAAACTTAGCAAACTAGATCTATACCTCAAACTGGAGAAGTGTTCCTTCGAACAAACGCGTATTGAATATCTCAGACTTATTCTGGAAGCTAACCAGGTACATATGGACCCAGTCAAAGTGGAGGGAGTTACTACCTGGAAAATGCCTACCACCATTAAGGAAGTCCGTTCGTTCCTTGGATTTTGCCAGTTCTATTGTCGCTTCATTCAGGGGTTTAGTAAAATTGCAGCACCCCTAAACGTGCTTACTAGTGCAAAGAATCCATGGCGATGGACAAGCCATGAGCAGAACACCTTTGATATGCTGAAGCAATGAGTCACCTCACAACCAGTCCTTGCCCAACCTGACTTTGATAAACCCTTTATTGTAGATACAGACGCATCCAGATATGCTCTAGGTGCCACCCTCAGCCAAAAGGATCACGAAGACTGCCTCCATCCTGTGGCCTACTTGTCGAAAACCCTAGATGCAACTCAAAGGAACTGGGACATTTACAATCAAGAATTGTTTGCCATTATAGTCTAGGGCCTAGCACAAGTGCACTTGTGAGTTACCTGGATCCAAACTTGCAGGTATTTAGATTAGATAATCCCATACTCGGATCTGCACAAGTATGTTCCCATGGATCACCCAGAGCCGCAAGTCCTATACTTGCATGGATCCAAGTACTCATGGGTATACTCATAGGTTTACTTGTAAGGTTTGAGGCAGCCAGAGATCTTCATCTTGCATACACAGAAAGAATATATATATTACTACAATCCCACGAAGTTTCAAGTCAGATCATGCATCCAATCCAAAATAAAACAAGAATCAGTTACAATATCTATAGAAATGCAAAAAAATGTGAAAAAACACGAAGTGTGGGGTGTGCCGATCAGACTGTGCATTGCCTTCGTATCTAGGAAGGTAGGCTTAAGAATGCACATGTCGGCACACATCGGTACAGAGATGCCGGGATCACACCTAATTGATAAGATCAAAAATGCATTCACAATTAATTAGATACTTAGGATATACATCTAAGTGATAAGATCAAAAATGTGTTCACAGTTAATTAGATACTTGGGATGTACATCTAAGTGATAAGATCAAAAACACATTCACAGTTAATTAGATACTTAGGATATACATCTAATACAAGTGATAAGATCAAAAATGCGTTCACAATTAATTAGATACTTGGGATGTACATCTGTGACAGAATTCTCCCTGCAACGTTACTAATGACTTGACATCGTGTTTCACCAGTGTTTGCTTACTGAGGGCCTGACCCCTCCTAATTCTCCTTAGTTCTAGCTAGTTCTACTGTGCAACCATTTAGATACTATGTCATAGTCCTAGAACCTTCTATTTACTATGACATAGCTAGAACTACTTGTATTTAAAGTACAGTAAAGTAGAGAGACAGACTAAGTCTGTTCTCTTGTGTTCAATCAAAGGTGCTTCGGAATCCTTGAGTCCTCTCAGTTAGAACCCCACTTGAACTCTCCAAGATGTGACTTGGAGAGCCTTCATCATCTTGAACTTGCTGCAGGACTGAGTGTCTCTGCCGTCGACTTCAATTCTCACGCATGCCCTCAACTTCATTGTGGGCTTGACCAGAACTTGACTTTGCTGTGACCTAGAGCCTTGACTTATCTTGACACGACTTGGGAGGCTAGCTCCCACACGATCCCCAACACAGTTCCACACCTAACTGTGACAACATCTAAGTGATAAGATCAAAATGCATTCACAACTAATTAGATACTTGGAATGTACATCTGAGTGATAAGATCAAAAATGCGTTCACAACTAATTAGATACTTGGGATGTACATCTAAGTGATAAGATCAAAAATGTGTTCACAATTAATTAGATACTAAAGATATACATCTAAGATAATACAAGTGATAAGATCAAAACACGTTCACAATTCTGCATAACCCTATATATAATATATTGTGTGTCTTTACTAGTGAGGCTGGGTGGCTTAGTGGTTAGAGCACTGGACCAAGCTTGTTCCCAGAGGTCTTAGGTTCAATCCATGTTTCAGCCATTTCTGTTCTAGGTTGACAAGCCTAGTAAAAAAATAATTTTATATAATAATATTCCCACGAGTATTCTGCAAGTACCTGTGCAGGTACCCGGGGTGCCAAAATCAATACCCGGATCTGCATGAGTATTTTCCCACGGATCACCCAGATCCGCGAGTATCAATACCTGCGAGTTTTCCCACGGCTCTACTCAAAAAACTCGTGAGTTACCCAGACTTGTGCTATGCCCTATTATAGTCACTCTCCGATCTTGGCATCAGTATCTTTTGGGAGCAAGACATAAAGTCCAAGTCCGTACAGATCACAACAATTTGCAATACTTTAAGGAACCCCAGAAACTTAACCAACAACAGGCCCGATGGCTCCAAGAGCTCACCGACTTTGACTTTTTGTTGGAACATGTCCTGGGAAAATTACACACTGTCACAGATATGCTCTCACGCCAACCCGACGCCAACCAGGGTGAAGATGACAATGACGAAGTCACTGTTTTACCCACCAATCTATTTATCAATGCAATCTCCGATGCAAAACTTCCATTCCCCAAGGCACTAGCCGAACGCTGTGAGATCCTTCAACGGCATCACGACCACGTACTAGTGGGACACCTGGGGATAGATAAGACAACATGGAAAGTCCAACAAGAATATTCAGGTACTGGCTTACAGGAATTCATACAAGATTACATCCGAGGATGTGCTAAATGTCAAGAAAATAAGCCGAAACTCACAAAGAAGGCCCCTTCTTTCCCACTAGATGTACTGGCTTCTGCCGGTCCATTTCAATATGTTGCTATGGATCTCATTACAGATCTCCCACCATCAGACAGATATGACACGGTGCTCATGATTGTCGACCAAGGATGCTCGAAATCCGCGAAGTTTATCCCCTGCTCGAAAAACATTACAGGTGAAGGGATTGCCACACTCTACTACCGACATCTCTTCCCGTTCTTTGGCATCCCATGACAAGTTATCTCTGATCGCGATCCCCGATTCACATCTCATTTCTCGCGTGTGCTAGCAAAAGTCCTACACATTCAACAAAACCTGTCTACAGCGTTTCATCCTCAAACAGATGGTTTGAGCAAATGGATGAATCTCTGGCTCAAGCAATACCTATGACTATGGCTTGGTGACAATCAGTATCAATGGCCTCATTACTTACCACTAGCCGAATATGTCCATAACTCTTGGCCACACGATAAGACTAAGTTAACCCCCCACATGTTACTCCATGGGACTACCTTTACCTGGAATGCTCAGACAATAGATATGGATGTCCCACAAGTGAATGCTCGAATTCAAAATCTCCTAGCAGCACGCACCTGAGCAGAAGAAGCACTCCGATCGTGTGCGTGCCCTCCACCCCAACCCGCCTTCTCTGTCAGCTCACAAGTTTAATTAGAAGGTAAAAACCTCAAGACACACTTTCCCTCGACCAAACTTGCCCCACGACGATACAGCCCCTTCATGATCTTGGCCCAGATCTCCCCCATTGCTTATCGCTTATCATTACCTTCACATATGAAAATACATAACGTCTTCCACACCGACCTCCTATCGCCCTATTGTGAGACAGATGCCCATGGCCCCAACTTTTTGCATCCCCCACCTGACCTGATTAATCAGGAAGAAGAATATGAAGTTGCCTCCATCCTAGATCACAGACTCTTTGGCCATAACAAATGATTACAATACCTGGTCAGCTGGGTCAGCTATCCGGCAAGTGAAAATTCCTGGGTTGATGAAAACAACTGTCACACCCCAGATCTCCTCACGCAATATCATAGTTCTCTTTCGCAGCATCAGGGTTGATGCCGTCCTTAAAAGGGGGTGAATTTTCCATTCTACCATTCCATACCCCACTTAAAATCCTTCACCCTGGCTCATACTAAATGCACAAACCACCCCTCCATTTGCAAACGACCACGCAACACCCCCAGATTGTCCACATCTCGCCACATTCCCACCAGTGTTACAAATCCCACCATCATTGACCAAACTATAGCAGCAGTAAACGATGCAGCAACTAAAGCAGCCCTAAGACAACCCATGGACGCCCCAATGCTTCCCCCCACTCCGACAACCCAAACACCTCCACTGCACCTTTCTTTCCCTATGACAGACAATCCTTCCCAAAATGTGACTAATGCAATCACACTAACTGCACAAAATCAAAATCTGGAGCTCAAGGTTCAAACTAGAGTTCTTGCTATGCTCCAGGAAGCTAGGATGCATCTGGAAGCGATCTACAACCCCCCCAAGACTACTGACAAGGCTGCAGTGTATCGCCCAGTCTCTCCAGAACTAGGTCAACTCCCTGACGAGGCTGTAGTAGCACAAACAGCAGCTGAGGTTAATGTGGCAGCACACAGAAACTATGATCCTCCTCCTCCACCCTTCCAACACAATCATATACATGCCCCTTACTACATCGAGCACCACATCTCTGACTATGAGGGCCAGATCAATGTGGCCTGATGGCTGGCCTTTGAGTATCAACATGCCGACCCATGCATCACTTTCACTATGGGAGCAGGACAACCAATTACTTACCTTCCACTTTATGCCCGACCCCATCCACACTTCACTTGGGGATCAAACCCAATCCTCACACGATTCCAACAGCGCCTGTTCAAGGCAGAACAGACCTTCACACCCTTAGTTAGCTCAGCCCTAGATGACCTACAAGACCCAGGTGCGTGGGCAGAAGTCTCTCGCTATCGATATGCTACTAGACGCTTGGATCAGGCTCACTACAAATTAGCCCACTGGTGTCGCCAAGCGGACCATGCAAATCAAGACATCCAATTAGCCATACACGCCCTTTCAAGAGGAGACATGTACCACAGATTATTTCCCTTCTTAACATATGCCTATGCTAACAATCAACGTATATGCCCAGAGGAGGCCACTCATTATGCCCCACATCCCGAACTATGCGCCATCCTTCAAGCAGGTGGTATAGGCAGTACCCACTTACCTCGGCAATGCTGTCTGCACCACACTCCATCTTGTGTCGTTGACCTCACATGTGATGTCTAGAGGTGCTTGGGGCAAGCACAACTGTAGGAGGGGGGTAATGTGACATTTATCATGATTTCGCATTTATGACTTACTTCGTGTTTCGGGTTTTGCAATGATTTCCATTACCTACACTTGATAACTAAGTACAGTCGATATCCTCATAATGCATGACCTAATAATGCATAACCTCCAATAATGCATGGCTTGAGGCTGGAACCAACATGGGACATAGGGATTTATGCATGCATTCTCATTTCAAATAATGCATGGCACATTTTGGGGTTATGCATTACCATATTTACCATATTTAGTAATTTGTGGCTGGAAGTGGTCCCCAAATACTGTGTGTCTGCTTGTGCATCAAGTCTAAAATGCTGATGTAAAGCTCAAACAAATGCCAGGAGTGCCTGGAAATTTTCTCTTCATTGATGCCTGCCAGAAATGTCAAACACAAGCCCTGCCAAGGCCAGAAGCCCTATAATCAGCCTCCCAAACCTTCCAAAAACAAAAATCCACCCAAAACATCAGCCATAACAAAGCCCAAGCATGCACGGAGCAATTTAACTCTATCTGACTGGCTCAAAGTTGTGCAATACTACGATAACAATCAACCTCTCTCACAGCCAGAAGTGGTAAAATACTTTGCCAACCACACAGAGGGTGCTTTGCTATTCTCTCAGTCAGCTCTTTCTCGTCATTTGGCTGTAAAGGGATGAGAAGAAGATCAGCAACATCTTCTTGCAAACCCATCTGCCCTTTCACGCAAGAGGGTCTGGGTTGTAACTCGGCCTGATGTTGAAAAGGCTCTTGTTTTATGGGTCAAGCATATGGAAGAAAAGCTGGAGCATGTGACATCTGCCATGCTTGTCACCAAACGAGGTATATTTGAGGATTTAATGGATGTTCCAGAAGAGGAGAGGCTGCATAGTGATGGGTGGGTTCAGAAATTCTGTCAAGCGTAAGCCTCTTTGCACAACAATTGTGGTTTAATGGTGACAATTTCTTGTAGTTATAACTTGAAAGAATACAGGAGGCATGGAGAGGCAGCTTCAGCAGACCAGGACGCAGCAGAAGATGAGAGGAAATGGGTGTCAAAAATCCTAGCCCCTTATGCAAAGAGAGACAGGTGGAATGTTGATGAGAGCGGTCTATTTGGATTTGCACCACCAGATCAAGGTCTTGCTTCAAAGCAGATGAAAGGGAAGAAATCAAACAAATTTCGAATTACTGTAACATTTGCATGCAATGCTGATGGCAGTGAAAAGTTACCAATTTTCTACATTGGGAAGTCCAAACAACCACAATGCTTCAAGAAAACCTCACCTCAGCAGGCTGGTTTTTATTATCGCAATAACAAGACAGCATGGATGACTTCCCAGTATTTTGAAGAGTAAGTCCTTCAATTACCCTATATGTACCCATTTTGAGACTGATAACCTGCTTGCAGATGGATCAAACAAATTGACATCCACTTTCGCCACCAAAACAGACACATCTGCTTGCTACTGGACAACTTCCCAGGCCACAATATTGATTATGAGCCAACCAACATCCGTCTTGAGCCATTCCTTGCCAACCTCACCTCACATGTGCAGCCTCTAGATGCAGGCATCATTTGATGTGTTAAGGCTCATTACCGGAAGGCTTTTTGCATGTGAGCCATTGAACTGGATGAAGCAGGGGAGGATGATATTTATAAAGTCAATTTACTGGAGGTGATGCTCATGGTTCGGATGGCTTGGGATGCAGTGAGTGCCGAAAGCATTGCAAACTGCTGGAATCATTGTGGGATACAAAAGTGAGTCTTCTGTCTAATCCATGAAGACCTCCTAATGAGATTTGGGCAGGTATATCCACCAAAACAGCTCTACAAATACCTCCATAAACCCCCCTACCATCTCTCCCTCATCTGTACCTTCAACTTCTCCAAGTGTACCCACTTCTGATCCAGTTGCATGGGCAATCATCAAGGAATATGCAGGAACTGAGATGTCATTTATAGATGCTGAAGCTCACTTGCAGGCATACCTGGGCTCTAGATTTCAATTTGCAGACTGGAAGTCAGCCTTTGATATTGTTTTCGAAGCTGAAGAAGACATACCAGCTGCAGCAGCTGCAATCGAAAAAATGGCCACCCAAGCCATCAGGTCCTCTCCAGCCACCACATCTTTGTCATCACCACCACCTGCCGCACCTGCACCATCAGCCAATCCATCCATAGCACCCTTCAGCCAACTTCAAGACTTGGAAGTGGAACTCATGTGTGCTGTTGACAACTTGCAGCAACACAAGCACATCCAGGGCACTGCCCCAACACTTGAAGATCTTCTCAATCCAATTGAGGAGACTGAGATTGGCCATTTCAATTACCAGTTCCCTGTTGGTGATGATGATATCATTGCAGAAGCTCTCCGCATGACTACAGACACCCCAGAGGAGGATATGGATGATGATGAAGAGGAAGGGAGTGGAGATGAAGGGCTATCAGCAAAGGAGGTACAGGGACTTTGTGAGCAGCTTGAGAAACTCTGCTTGCATTACTCTAATGCAGAGGGTGTCTCAACACTAATTCTACAGCAACAACTGTGCAAGTTACGTGCTCATTTGCACCAATTAGAGTTTACTACAAAAACTCAAGTTACTTTGGACAAGTTTTGGAGTGCCCCCCCTTAATTATAATACTTCTATCACATCTTAGACCTTCTATACGAGCACTGAGGTGCTAGCAATGTAAAAATTTTCGAAAAATGTCACATTTTGTCACATTTGTCACAAATATGATCATGCATAAAATCCCATCATGCATAGCAGGAGGCCGGAACAAGGGCTATGCATTATGAGAATGTCGACTGTACTTTATTATCTGTGTCTAGGTCTGTACAAATATCAGGGACACAGCCCCTTCCTATCCACACCAATGTCCCTCTCCATGCCATCTAGACTACCTCCCTATGATGTAGCTATGACATGACCATGACGACGTCCCAATGCTGTTGCTCTTAGGTCTAGATAGTTGTATTAGCTCACTGTCTGTCTGCTGTGTACTTAAAAGGACCTACTAGAATCTGGAGACAGACCCTAAGTCTGTTCTCCTGTACCCAATACAGGTGTATAGATCCCCAACCGAAGAGGCCCCCACTTGAGCCCCTAAGCCACACCTTAGGAGTCTTCGTCCCAATCATCTCATGACGGGACTGAGCGTCCTCGTTCGATTTCATTATCCGCATGCGCCCACTGCGACTTGCAGGGCTTGAATAATCCAGTCTTGACCCTTGATATCTTGGCTACAGAGCTTGATCCTCCTTGACACAAACTGACCCTGCACACAGCTAGCACCTGGCTGTGACACATAGTGACTTAGTTGGTCCTCTACAATGTACTTCAATACAAGGGAACCTATACTTCACCACTTTCATAGATGACTTTAGCAGGACTGCTTTAGTTGTTGCTATGAAAGCAAAAAGTGATTTTACATTGGTCTTCAGTAATATTAAGGCATTCTTGGAAAATAAAACAGACAAGAAAATAAAGACCTTACACACAGACCAAGGTGGTGAATTTGTCAATAGGGAGCTGAAGTCCTTACTTGAGAAGGCTGGCATAGAGCATAAATTGACAATGCCATATTCCCCACAACAAAATGGAAGGGTTGAAAGGTTCAACAGAACCATTATGGAAAAGGCTACTAGCATGTTGCATCATGCTGGCCTTTCTCTTGGCTTCTGGGAATGTGCAGTGCGAACAGCCTGTCACATATACAATAGAATGCCCATCCATTCTAATAAGTGGAGGACACCACTTGAACTTCTGGATGGGGACATTCCAGATGTTTCATACTTTAAAATATTTGGCTGCTTAGCCTATTACACTGTCCCAGAGGATAAAAGACATAAACTGGATCACAAAGCCAGGCAAACAGTCTTTGTCAGGTATGCACCCCACTTGAAAGGATATCTCCTATGGGATATGCATACTTGATCCTTTGTATTGTCTAGAGATGTGACATTTGATGAAGGATCCTTCCCATCCAACCTTGCCAAGGACAGCAAAGGAAAACAAAAGGAAAAAGTTACACCTTTTGTATTAGAAACAGAGAGGCCTGTCCAACCTCAACCAGCAATAGCCATGGTTCCTCAGGCCCTGAAGACAAGGACACTGAGGTTGAGGAACAGGAGGTAGTGGAGCCTCCTCAATTAAATCCTGAACCTACCACACCTGATAATGAAATCAACACACATGAGGAAACTATCTATAGGACACCTCCATCCCAAGTTCTGGAACCATCAGAACTCCCCACAAGAACTCATGCCAAAAGAAAGTCCACCAGAACTGTTGGCAGACTTCCCCAACCAGTATTTACTAGGGAAATTCCATGCTCTGAATGATGTGATAGGGCTGTGCAGGAAGATTTAGATCTTGATACTGCCTGTCCCAAGAGGTCACATCATATGAATCCTCAATTTTACACTGAGGATAATGCAGAGTTTGTGCAAGGTTCTTCCAGACTTGGGAACATGGAGTTGCTAAATGCTGCAGGTGTCTCTTATAGAGACCCCTTGACTTTTCAAGAGGCAATGCAGTCTGACAATGCCAGTGAATGGCTTGAGGCATGTAAATATGAAATTGATGCCTTAGATAAACTTAATGTGTGGTGCCTTGAGGATCTTCCAGAAGGAAGAAAGGCAGTTAAATCAAAATGGGTTTTTAAGCTGAAACCAGATGGACAGTTTTGTGCTAGGCTTGTGGCAAAAGGTTTCACCCAAGTAGAAGGGGTGGACTTCAACAAAACATTCTCCCCAGTCACCAGATTTGAATCTCTAAGATTATTACTAGCATTAGCTATGCCAGAAGATTGGGAAATCCACCAGATGGATGTCAAATCAGCATTCCTTCATGGCGATCTGGATGAGGAGATATATATGGAGCAGCCAGTTGGTTTTATCATTGCTGGCCAAGAGTCCAAAGTTTGTAGGCTGCAAAAAGCATTATATGGCCTCAAACAAGCTTCCCAAGCATGGAATCTTCAATTCCATGCAGTTCTAAATGAACTGGGCTTTACTCAGACATACTCTGATGCAGGAGTATATGTGTTTCATCATAAAGAGGGGGATGATTCACTCTACATGATCCTCTATGTAGATGACATTACTATACTTGGATCTTCTAAAGATAAGATAATGTGGATGAAGTCATCTCTATCTAATCAATATGAGATGACTGATTTGGGAGAAATCCAGTCATACCTTGGAGTTAACATCACCAGGGATCATCCTAACAAGACACTGGAAATTGACCAAACAGCCTACATTTTATCTATCATTGAGAAGTTTGGATTGAGGGATTCCAACCAAGTATATACTCCTCTTCCCTCTGGCACTGATGTACATCTGGTCAAGTTTGATGGCCAGGCATCTACTTCTGAAATAAAGAAGTACCAACAGTTGATGGGGTCTCTGCTATGGGTGCAGATTGGAAGCAGACCTGACATCAGTTTTGCTGTGGTGCACCTTAGTCAATATGCTTCCAACCCCTCTCAAGATCATATGCAACTTGCAAAATATGTCTTAAAGTATCTTTATAGTACAACAGACTACAAGTTGTGGTATTCTGGAGGGAATGGGGAGAGTGGCCTTCATGGCTTTGCAGATTCCTCATGGGGAGATTAAGAGGACTGCCACTCTACCTCTGGCTATGTGTTCTTCTTAGCTAATGGTGTCACAGCTAGGTGCACACTGTGTCAAGTTGTTGTTCAGGATCCAAAGTGATCCAAAGCAAGCTCTCCTATCAAGACTGATCAGGAGAAATCAAGGTTGTTGACACAGGACGTGTCTGGAGATGCTTCAGGCATCTAAGGTTCGCTTCAGCTGTAGATTAGATTAGATTAGATTCCGGAGTTTCGGACTTTTTATGTTATCTTTATTACATTCTTTCTCACCTTACTCAGCTGATTAGTGATGGACTTAGTAATGTGCAGTATAGCACATGATTCTCCTTTGGCCAATTGCCTTTGTCCCTCACTCTTTATTGACTGGCACTTGTGGACTTATTCCCAGTGTGCACAGACCATTTTCCCTGGACCCCATGGGTATATAAGGGTGTCTGTTTTGTCTCTTTCACTTCAGAGTTCTTCTAACCTCTGAAGTGTAAGTTCCTTTAGTATACTTTCTTCTTTACCTTTGGCTAACCGTCTTCTGTAGACTACTTGTCTTTTAGGTCAGTAGTATAGTTGTATAGAGTTCTTCTAACCTCTGAAGTACTACTTGTCTTTTAGCCTAAACCGCTACTAACCACAGTCAGTATAACCAGCAGCATGATTGTTTGACAAAGGTCAAGACAGCAGTCAAGACCAGTCAAGTTATCAAGATCAAGAGGATGATCAAGATAACATCCAGCCCACTAACTCAAGAGGGGCACATGCAAGACACAAAGTTGAGCAGTGATGCAATGGTCCTGCTACAAGTTACTGGGGTTCGAAGGCTCTTTAAGTCATGGCTTAAAGAGTTCAAGGAAATTCACAGTGAGTTCTGAACACCTGGATTGAACACAGGAGAACAGACTTAAGGTCTGTCTCCTTTAATCTGGTAGGTTTAAATACATGGTTTGGGGAGCTATTTAGGAAGGAGTCTAGCCAGTAGTAAGGACAAGTAAATAATGTAAGAGATCATAACTGCATCACAGGTGATATCATAGATAAGTGTACTTGCATCATAGAGAAAATAAGTGTGGGCTAGATCTTGTACAGAAGGGGTTGAACCCTCTGCTATCTGCTATTGTCTGATGATCTATAGATAGCTAGCTAAGTGGTTATGAAGCAATAAAGAATAAAGAAAAAGAAAAGCAAAAGAAAACATTACAAATGGTGCCATATCCTGTGTGTTCTTCTTAGCTAATGGTGCCATATCCTGGTGCTCCAGAAAACAGAAGACAGTAGCACAGTCCACCACTGAGGCCAAATATATGAGCCTCTCTGAGGCTGCAAATCAGGCAATGTGGTATAGGACTTTTATGGAAGAATTAGGGTATGAGGTATCCTCCCCTATACTTCTCCACTGTGACAACAAGGGTGCTGTAGATTTAGCATTAAACCCTGTCACAGGAAGGCAGTCAAAGCACATACCTATCAAGTTCCATGCCATTAGGGAGTACATAGAATTGCATATAATTAAATTAGTGCAAACTCCCACTAGTGATTGTCAAGGGTTTTCATACCCACACAGGTAAGCGCCACGGGTTTTGCCAGGTACAGGTACGGGTATATGGCTCCCAACCCATGGAAACCCATACCCACGCGGTGGGTTTGGTGGGTATATCGATTTGAGCAGCAGCGAGTTAGATAAGCGCTACCTAGTTTAGTAGCGATAATTCAGTTTAGTTGGTTAAAACTGATAATATTATGTTTACCTAGTTTAGTAGCAATAACTGTGTGATGTAACGCATTAACTAAGTAAGGTAAGAGATAAGATAAGTAATACTCACTTCAGTTTAGTTGGTTAAAACTGAAGTGACAACTACACAAAGGGATGTCCTTAAATACTAAAAGAGTGTGTAATCCTAGTTTGTAGAACAATACTATCTAAGTCCATTGTCCTACAGTCACAAAAGAGAATAAGGAGCGTTTGTGGATTGTCCTTCATCAATCAGTCAAAGCACGCCACAAGCGTGCATGGCGGTAATGCCACTCAGGTTGATCCGGTGGCTTTGGGTCCGTCTCAACAGGGTATAGGCACCAATTATGCATTGACAAGATCAGTAGAAATTCTAAGATAAAACACATCTGCAGCCACAAAAATAAAAGATCTCATCTGATGTATGCTATAGGATATCTTTAAATACAGTCGACATTCTCATAATGCATAGCCCTTGTTCCGGCCTCCTGCTATGCATGATGGGATTTTATGCATGATCATATTTGTGACAAATGTGACAAAATGTGACATTTTTCGAAAATTTTTACATTGCTAGCACCTCAGTGCTCGTATAGAAGGTCTAAGATGTGATAGAAGTATTATAATTAAGGGGGGCACTCCAAAACTTGTCCAAAGTAACTTGAGTTTTTGTAGTAAACTCTAATTGGTGCAAATGAGCACGTAACTTGCACAGTTGTTGCTGTAGAATTAGTGTTGAGACACCCTCTGCATTAGAGTAATGCAAGCAGAGTTTCTCAAGCTGCTCACAAAGTCCCTGTACCTCCTTTGCTGATAGCCCTTCATCTCCACTCCCTTCCTCTTCATCATCATCCATATCCTCCTCTGGGGTGTCTGTAGTCATGCGGAGAGCTTCTGCAATGATATCATCATCACCAACAGGGAACTGGTAATTGAAATGGCCAATCTCAGTCTCCTCAATTGGATTGAGAAGATCTTCAAGTGTTGGGGCAGTGCCCTGGATGTGCTTGTGTTGCTGCAAGTTGTCAACAGCACACATGAGTTCCACTTCCAAGTCTTGAAGTTGGCTGAAGGGTGCTATGGATGGATTGGCTGATGGTGCAGGTGCGGCAGGTGGTGGTGATGACAAAGATGTGGTGGCTGGAGAGGACCTGATGGCTTGGGTGGCCATTTTTTCGATTGCAGCTGCTGCAGCTGGTATGTCTTCTTCAGCTTCGAAAACAATATCAAAGGCTGACTTCCAGTCTGCAAATTGAAATCTAGAGCCCAGGTATGCCTGCAAGTGAGCTTCAGCATCTATAAATGACATCTCAGTTCCTGCATATTCCTTGATGATTGCCCATGCAACTGGATCAGAAGTGGGTACACTTGGAGAAGTTGAAGGTACAGATGAGGGAGAGATGGTAGGGGGTTTATGGAGGTATTTGTAGAGCTGTTTTGGTGGATATACCTGCCCAAATCTCATTAGGAGGTCTTCATGGATTAGACAGAAGACTCACTTTTGTATCCCACAATGATTCCAGCAGTTTGCAATGCTTTCGGCACTCACTGCATCCCAAGCCATCCGAACCATGAGCATCACCTCCAGTAAATTGACTTTATAAATATCATCCTCCCCTGCTTCATCCAGTTCAATGGCTCACATGCAAAAAGCCTTCCGGTAATGAGCCTTAACACATCAAATGATGCCTGCATCTAGAGGCTGCACATGTGAGGTGAGGTTGGCAAGGAATGGCTCAAGACGGATGTTGGTTGGCTCATAATCAATATTGTGGCCTGGGAAGTTGTCCAGTAGCAAGCAGATGTGTCTGTTTTGGTGGCGAAAGTGGATGTCAATTTGTTTGATCCATCTGCAAGCAGGTTATCAGTCTCAAAATGGGTACATATAGGGTAATTGAAGGACTTACTCTTCAAAATACTGGGAAGTCATCCATGCTGTCTTGTTATTGCGATAATAAAAACCAGCCTGCTGAGGTGAGGTTTTCTTGAAGCATTGTGGTTGTTTGGACTTCCCAATGTAGAAAATTGGTAACTTTTCACTGCCATCAGCATTGCATGCAAATGTTACAGTAATTCGAAATTTGTTTGATTTCTTCCCTTTCATCTGCTTTGAAGCAAGACCTTGATCTGGTGGTGCAAATCCAAATAGACCGCTCTCATCAACATTCCACCTGTCTCTCTTTGCATAAGGGGCTAGGATTTTTGACACCCATTTCCTCTCATCTTCTGCTGCGTCCTGGTCTGCTGAAGCTGCCTCTCCATGCCTCCTGTATTCTTTCAAGTTATAACTACAAGAAATTGTCACCATTAAACCACAATTGTTGTGCAAAGAGGCTTACGCTTGACAGAATTTCTGAACCCACCCATCACTATGCAGCCTCTCCTCTTCTGGAACATCCATTAAATCCTCAAATATACCTCGTTTGGTGACAAGCATGGCAGATGTCACATGCTCCAGCTTTTCTTCCATATGCTTGACCCATAAAACAAGAGCCTTTTCAACATCAGGCCGAGTTACAACCCAGACCCTCTTGCGTGAAAGGGCAGATGGGTTTGCAAGAAGATGTTGCTGATCTTCTTCTCATCCCTTTACAGCCAAATGACGAGAAAGAGCTGACTGAGAGAATAGCAAAGCACCCTCTGTGTGGTTGGCAAAGTATTTTACCACTTCTGGCTGTGAGAGAGGTTGATTGTTATCGTAGTATTGCACAACTTTGAGCCAGTCAGATAGAGTTAAATTGCTCCGTGCATGCTTGGGCTTTGTTATGGCTGATGTTTTGGGTGGATTTTTGTTTTTGGAAGGTTTGGGAGGCTGATTATAGGGCTTCTGGCCTTGGCAGGGCTTGTGTTTGACATTTCTGGCAGGCATCAATGAAGAGAAAATTTCCAGGCACTCCTGGCATTTGTTTGAGCTTTACATCAGCATTTTAGACTTGATGCACAAGCAGACACACAGTATTTGGGGACCACTTCCAGCCACAAATTACTAAATATGGTAAATATGGTAATGCATAACCCCAAAATGTGCCATGCATTATTTGAAATGAGAATGCATGCATAAATCCCTATGTCCCATGTTGGTTCCAGCCTCAAGCCATGCATTATTGGAGGTTATGCATTATTAGGTCATGCATTATGAGGATATCGACTGTATGTTCTAGTATTATCATATGAAATATCAAAGCAGATTAACGGTGCGATGTAAAATAAAAGTGTTATCAGTGATCCACTTCTTGAAAATCATGATGCACCTGTTTTATCAACACATGACCAATTCTGCCGGTCTGGCACTATCTAAAATACTCTCTAGACTACTTTAGACTATAATATAATCTAATTATCAAATTAGTTTACTGAAAAAAGGCCTGCATGTATCTACAAGCTGCATGGGGCAGTGACTACATTGCATCACATGGTGGTCTGACCTCCTTCCTATTAAGGAAGGTTGACTTAAACACACAAGGACAGTTGCACTTGTATGAAATGAAACCAGAATAATAAAATAATAATGTAAATAAAGGATCCTTTTAATCTTCTGAACATAAACCAACAATATTTGAGGGATCTTGAGTAGCCATAAATGAACGCGTTGTGTCCAAGTGCTTATCTCCTTGACTGGGATGGCCCGGGCCACTTATCCGAAATGTGCAGAAATGCAAAGAACAGTCACGCTCATATAAAATTAAAACCAGAATAATAATATAAAAATGGAATAATAAATTATCTTAATCTTATGAACATAAAATAGGAATTTTGAGGGATCTTGAGTAGCCATAAATGAACACATTGTGTCCAAGTGCGTATCTCCTTGACCGGGATGTCCCGGGCCGGATGTCCAAAATGTGCGATGCAAGTAAAGAACTTGCACACATTTCATTTTATGGGTAACCCAGGTATCAAAACAATTACCCAGGGGTTACCCCTGCAAATTGCTATGTGTTCATCAAATTATTTTGCATTCTGTGTGGTTATCTGACAGGCTTTTCATCAATGTTCTATAACATCCTATCTAATCATCTCTGTATACTGTATTTTAGTTGTGCTTGTATAAAATTGAAAGCAGAATAATAAAATAATAATGGAATAATGAATTATCTTAATCTTCTGAACATAAAATAAGAGTCATTGAGGGATCTTAAGCAGCCACAAATGAACGCATTGTGTATCTTCTTGGTCCAGGAAGTCCCGGGCCGGGTATCTGAAATGTGTGATGCAAGTAAAGAACTTGCACGCGTTTTCATGGGTGACCCACAGGTAACCCGCGGGTTACCCGTACCCATAGTGACAGGTACGGGTACGGGTATGGGTACCAACAAGGATACCCCAGGGTTTGTTGAACACAGAAGATGTTTGGTGATGCTTCAGGCATCAGGTGATTAGATTAGCTACTTTGTAGATTAGATTAGATTCCGGAGTTTCGGACTTTTACCATATCTTTATTACTTTCTTTCTCACATTCCGCAGTAGCTGACTGATGCACTATGTAACATGTGATTTCTGTAGTGGCCAATGGCCTTTCTCCCTCATGTTTATTGTTTGGACTCTGTCCGGCACTTGAGGACTTATTCCCAGTGCACAGACCACCCCTTGGATAGTATATAAGGGTGTCTGTTTCGTCTCTTACACTTCAGAGTTTCTTCTACCTCTGAAGTGTAAGTCGTCCTCTCTACTATCATCACTACCTTAAGACTAACTCTGTATATAGAACTTGTCTTTCTCTAGGTGTGTAGTATAGTATAATAGAGTTTCTTCTACCTCTGAAGTAACTTGTCTTTCTCTAGCCTAACCCGCTAACTTTACAGTCAGTATGCTGCGCACATGCCTGTTTCACAGCAGGTAGAGTTTAGGGTCTAGAACAAGGCATGGGTAGTCACTCCCATGACACTTGGGCTTGATACAAGTAGGCTGCACTACTATAGTCTTTACATAGTAGCTAGAAGGTTTTGTCTCTGGGCAGGAGTATTCGCTGCCATGTTGTGGGGGTTCGCCCCACCAGAGGAAACCTAATAGTCTACTCAGTCATGGCCCCAATCATCTAGGGCTTAATCATGAACTCCACCACCAGCACTAGAGGAAGGGCTCTATACCCTTTGTCTCTAGTGGAACTTGCGGTTGGCTCCTTCATGACATGACTCCCAGTCCTGATTACACTAGACACTCTGGCTAGTCTACCAGAGCTTATGTCTAGTTGCAGGATTGCGCTAGACAGCTTTACTATACCTAGAAAGTTGCACAACAGAGGCAGGACCTTCTTAGGTTCTGAAGCATAGCGCCACAGTATGGGGTGGCACTCTTAAGCGAGACCTGGGCACTGGTTCTAACTGCTCCTTGGAACCAGGAACATCTATAACATCTCAAAAATGCCATCTTCAATTGTCTTCCCTCCCTCCTCCAAGATGGAGTGCCTCAATGGGTCAAACTGGCAGGCTTGGTCTGCCAATTTCAACACCCTTTTGAGGATGAATGGGCTTAGGAGGCACATTATTACCTCCTACCCTGACATGCCTCTGCTCCCTGAAGATAAAGAGGAAAAGGAGAAAGTGCAGAAGGAAGTCATTGATCCCATCCTTAGGGAATGGATGGGAGAAGAGGAAATGCTGATTGGGCTCCTCTATCTAAATGTCACCCAAGAGGTTTACTCTCAAGTAACCTCTGATGCTGACTATCCTTCTCTTTTTGAGAAGTATAGTAAGTTGGAGCAGCTATATGGTGCTGTAGGGAGCATGGCCACTTATAATTTGTGGCTTGCCCTGGTGTCCTTCTGTTTGGATGAAGGACAGCCATTCAGGACCCAATTACAAAAGGTCCTGGATGCCAGGAGTACCCTAAGGGAGAATGGGATGGAGGTTAATAACCTCCAGATGAGCTTCATTTTGCTGAAAGCTCTCCCAGACTCCTACAGTAGCATTGCTGGCTCCATACTAGCCTCTGGTGATCCAGAATGGCTTTCTCCTCAGGACCTTGTGCAGAGGTTCCTAAATGAGGAAAGTTGCCTGGCAGGTCCCTCAGGAAGTGGTAGTGCAGTCCTATCTAAGGCTGCACCTGTCAAATCAAAAAAACCTACAAATTTATCACCACTTCCTGCTGCTGCCCCTGGTTCACAAGGGGTGGTCTGCTTCTATTGCCAAAAGCCTGGACATAAGTCCAACACTTGTGCAAAGAAGAAGAAGGACCTGGAAAATGCCAGAAAAGGCAAGGCAGGGAACAAGAAGAGGGCTGAGGCCCAAAATGTACATACTATATGTTACGAACCCCGTCTCTTCCCATCTTTTTCTTCCTGCCCAACGACGACCCCTCTCTGCTGCCCACACTTCATTATCAGATCACATCTCCATCATGGGATCTGTCACATGCCCTACGTCCCTCCACGTGACCTCTTTGTTTGTACATATTGACCTGTCGTTTTCCTTTGCTTGGACTTATCTTCTTATCTTCTTATCGTACAGCTGGACAATTACTTAATTCCCTATCAGTAGAGGCCAGGCTTTACCCCCTCCGCTTCCAGATATTTGGGCCCACTTGACTCCATGTTTCTTATCAATAGGCACTCACCTCATTACGTATATAAGCCCGCTGTAGACTACACTGTAGACTCAGACTTGACTTATTGAATACATCGGTGCTTGTCTTCTGGACTTCCCTTTGATCCTTGAGCTCAGTTGTCTCGGTGCTTCTGGCACTTCTCTGTTCAACATTGTCTTAGAGTACAGCCTCTTTGACTTTGACTTGTCACCTCTAAAACTCCAAGGGACCTTATTGGTCTCTTACCTGAACCCAAAGCTCACGCTGTCACACAAGTCGTGTGGAACGTCCCGCACTGGACGTAACATCAAGTCGAGTCTCTCATCGTGGCTTCCAGCCGCAGTCAGACCCTCTTTAAAGAAGAACCCATTGAATGAAGGGACGAGCCTGATCTTTCACAGCAAGTACTTGGCTCTGCCACCTGGAAAGACTTTGAGTCCAAGTTTGGATACTACGTCTATCATGATGGAAGATACCAACCGGTAGAATACGATGACGAGAAAAGAGTTTGGTATTGTATCCGATATTCGGACAGCCGCCACTCTTGGGTCACTACAGGACCTGCCCCACCTGAATTTGGATTAGGGCCATGGAGAGAGAATCCCCCAGCCATTGTTACAGACTCTGAACCAGAAGAGTACGTAGAAGAACACAGCAAAGAAGCACTGGTATTAGCGTCGACTACAACCCCAGTTGCACCCGAAGTTGTCACGACCAGAGCCCCTGCTTTGACAACTCCCCAGATCTCCATCCAGTCCACCGACACCGTTACCCCATTCTACCAAACCATGTCCACCATCGCCACTCAGCTCCCAGACCCAGCCCCTCCCCCTCCTCCACCTCCAGCCATGTTACCTCCAAACATTCCCCCACCTTCAGGATGCCTATCAGGAGTACTGCCACAGACGTTCACAGGGGATTGTTCACAGAGCAAGAAGTTCATGCTGGAGTTCACGACATTCAAAAATTTCAACCATGACGTCCCCCAGATCATCAATCCCTTCCAACGTGCTAACCTCTTCCTGTCTCTAATCAGAGGGGAGGCAGTGGACGATTGGACTATGGAGCAGCTAGAGTGGCTGAATGAACAGATTGAGAGTGGCTGCCGCACCACCAGTGAAGGGCTTTGGGAAACTATCGCCCAACGATTCAAAGATGTGTACACAGATGGGCAGGCCAAGCAGAAGGCCGCTTGAGAACTTAAGTCCCTGCGAATGGAGAAGGGAGAATTGGACGCCTATGTGGCGAAGTTCAGGAGCCTGGCTAACAGGGCAGGCTACAATACGGACGAAGAAGCAATGCTGGATCTCTTCTCCCAGGGGTTACCCAACCCACTGGTGAAGAATATTATCCAGTTTCACCATCCCAACGACTGGGATACATGGGTAGATGCTGCTTGACAACAACAACAGGATTACCTGGATTTCCAGACACACTTCGGGGTCGATACCAAGAAGGGAAAGACCCGCAACCAATGGAAGGCCGCCTTTGGGGTCAAACCTGCACACTCTAGTCAAAGAGATCCGAATGCCATGGACACATTGGCAGACAGAACCCGGGCCAGGGCCACGCTCACTGAAGATGAACAACAAACATTGATGAAAGAAGGGCAGTGCTTTCGTTGCAAAGCACAAGGACATATGTCGAGGGAATGCCTGAAGAAGGGGGTGCGAGCGGCCAAGGCTACAACTGCTCCAGTACGTAACAACCCACCAACCATTGAAAAGAAAACGCCGACAAAAGAGGAGAAAGCACAAGAAATATGGGTGAATATGATGAAGGAAAGTGAGGAAGTGCGAGCCATTCTAGTAGAAAAGGCATTCGCAAAGAAGGATTTTTGATTGGCTCAAACCCATCGGCCTGGGCACGAGCACTACATGTAACCTCTGTGTATACTAGTCGCTTCAAGTCTTTGAAAATACCAGTACATTTCGAAACTACACAGAGGACGGCCGACCATGACATCCTGATAGATTCAGGAGCCACAGATAACTTCATCAGTCCATGAATGGCAAGAACCATGGGACTAGGAATGCTGGCACTTCCCCAGGAAAAGAATATCTGGAATATTGATGGAACAGCCAACCAAGCAGGAAAAATCACACACTACACCAACCTCAAAGTCCAAGTGGGGGAAAGAACGAAGATTATCCACTTTTTAGTCACCAATCTGGGTGATGAAGATCTAGTTTTGGGATATCCCTGGCTTGCTGCCTTCGAACCAAAGATCAATTGGAGTGATGCGACCATGGACAAAGATTTCTACCCTGTCCTCATCACATCGATAGGATACGACTATGCTGTGCGACATTCAGTGGTGCGTAGAATAGAAAGAGAAGGTGAAGACCCAGGCTACTGTTTTGCTACCAAAGCATCGGAACTGTGCAAAAAGCAGTTGAGGGGCACACGGAAAAGACGTTTGAGGAGGTAGTACCAAAGGAGTATCATCGACATTGGAAGGTATTCTCCGAGGAGGAGTCCCAACGTTTTCCACCAGCACGGCCATGGGACCATGCCATTGACTTCATATCCAACACCCCATCAGCAATCAACTGTAAAATCTACCCGTTGTCACAGGCAGAACAGACCGCGCTCACAGCATTCCTTGAGGAACATCTTGCAAAGGGGTACATTTGTCCATCAAAATCACCCTATGCGTCGCCATTCTTCTTTATCAAGAAGAAGGACGGCAAACTTCGACCTGTTCAGGATTACCGACGGATAAATGCCTACACTGTAAAGAATGCCTACCCCTTGCCGCTCATCTTGGAGCTCATTGACACCATGAGGGATAAATCCCTGTTCTCCAAAATGGACGTCCGTTGGGGTTACAATAACATTCAGATCAAAGAAGGAGACCAGTGTAAAGCAGCTTTTAAGACCAATCAGGGACTCTTTGAACCAAACGTCATGTTCTTTGGTCTTACCAACTCGCCTGCCACTTTCCAAGCAATGATGAACCACATTTTCTGCGACCTTATTCTTACAGGCAAAGTGGTGGTGTACATGGACAACATACTAGTGGCCACCACTGACAATTTGGCTCATCATCGGAGACGAGTGCACCAGGTGCTAGACATCCTGCACGAACATGACCTGTACCTCAAACCAGCCAAATGTTCATTTGAACAGTCAAGTGTGGAGTATCTGGGAGTTATCCTGGAAGGGGACATGTGCGGATGGATCCGGTGAAAGTACAAGGAATTTGGGAGTGGCCTGTACCCACATGCATCAAAGATGTGTGATCCTTCATTGGGTTTTGCAACTTCTATCGGTGATTCATCCGGGGGTTTTCAGGCATCGCCCAACCATTGAATGGACTATTGAAAAAGGATGTACCCTGGCATTGGGTGGACAAACAACAACGAGCTTTCGAACGGATTCGGAATATTGTTGGCTCAGAACCAGTTCTCTTACAACCCAATCTGGAGAAGCCCTTTGAACTGGAAGTGGATGCGTCCCATTTCGCCAATGGCACTGTACTAAACCAACGAGACACAGCTGGGCTCCTTCACCCAGTTGCCTTCTACTCCGAGACATTCTCGCCAGCAGAACGAAATTACGATATCTGGGACAGAGAACTACTGGCCATTGTCAAGGCACTATGACACTGGCGACCATATCTAGCGGGAACCCCCCATAAAACCGTCATTCACACTGATCACTCTAATCTACTCTACTGGAAAGAACCCCATAAGATCAGTCGATGGGTCGCCCACGAAGTCCTGGAACTGGAAGAATATAATTTTGTGTTAAAGCATATTGCAGGCAGTTGTAATGCATGGGCGGATGCCCTGTCATGACGACCAGATTTGAACAATGGAGAAGAGGACAACAATGACATCACAGTACTCCCTGAAGAGGTCTTCGCGAAGACAGTGGTCATCAGTCTCCATGACATGGACCTGTGGGCCCAGGTGTCGCAAAACATGAACCAACAATTATGCGAGTCATGGGCAGAGGCACATAACCTAAAGAAGATCGACGGCCTATGGTGGAAAGAGGGGGATCGTCTCGTTGTCACCGGTGGCAACAACATTAAGAGGGGGGTGATCCATTTTCACCATGATCTTCCCTCTGCAGGACACCCAGGTATTGCCAACACATACACCCTAGCTAAATGAGACTATTGGTGGCCAAATATGAAGAAGGACATAGAGGAGTATGTGAAGGGATGTGCAGACTGCCAGGCTAACAAAGTAAACATGCACCTGCACCCACCAGCACCATTCCCAATCACACCAACGGCATCACAACCATTCCAGACTATTGCCATGGATTTTATTGTCAAACTCCCCACCTCCAGAGGCTTCGACTCCATCCTGACCATCACGGACCACGACTGTTCGAAAGCAGCACTGTTCATACCATGCAATGAGTCTGTCACGGCAGAGGGAGTGGCCAAACTCTACCTAGATCACGTCTACAGACACTATGGCCTCCCTGAAAAGATCATTTCAGACTGTGACCCACGTTTCACATCCGCATTTGCCAAGGTGCTCTGCAAAATGCTGAATGTAACCCAAAACATCTCCACAGCATATCACCCACAGACAGATGGACAGTCAGAAAGAACAAACCAGTGGCTCGAACAGTATCTTCGGTTCTGGTGCAACAGACGACAGGATGACTGGGCTGACTGGCTTGCAACGGCAGAATTCGCACACAACTCTTGGCCCAATGGTACCACGAAACACTCCCCATTCTCACTTATCATGGGATGGACACCCCGAGCCACATGGATGGGAAAGCCAATGAACGTCCCTTCAGCCACACAGTGTATCAACCAATGGGAAGAGATCAGGAAATCGGCCAATGAAAACCTGTTGAAGGCGCAAAGGACCCTGGCAGAGAAACCCACAAGGTTCACACCTTATCGAACCAATGACCTGGTATGGTTGGAGGGGAAGAACATTCACATGTCACATCCAACAGCCAAGTTAGCGCCCCAACGTCATGGACCCTTCAAGATAACAAGGAAGCTGTCAGATGTGTCATATGAACTCAAACTCCCCCCTGCATGGCGCATTCATCCAGTCTTCCATGCCAGATTGCTTACACCTTACAAAGAAACGTCTCTGCATGGGGAAAACTTCCCGAGACCCCCACCTGACCTTATCAACGGAGAAGAAGAGTGGGAAATAGAACGCATTCTAGATTCGAAGCGACAAGGCCGAGGGCGCAAGCTGTACTACCTAATTAAGTGGAAGGGATTCCCAGCCTCAGACAACTCATGGGAACCAGCCGGAGATATCTCTGCCCCGGTCCTTATCGCGGAGTTCCATACCTGACACCCAGAAGTGCCCAAGAACCGTTAAAAGAACAACCCCAGACCCCATCAGACTCCCCAGTATATGCCACCCCAGCGAATTACTACCACTGAACAATCCAACATGTCCTTCATCGCCGCCTCTGCCGCTGTTGACACCTTCACTTCCCCAATGACCGTCATCGAAAATTTCCCTTCCGCTCATCCCTCCACTTGTCCCTCCTCCCCCATTGACTATGAAGCTGCAGAAGCCCATGTCAAGAATCAGTCCCCAAACCTGAACGACGATTTCACCCACTGTGAAGAGCCTCACCCTAACGACCTGCTCAACGGGGAGATCAACGATGAAGCCCCCGAATTTCCTTTCATCCCCAACAACCCCAATTCATCCATGTACTTCCCCCTGGAGATCACCATGGCCGATGGTTCCACAGCCATCGCAAAATACATCTACTACACCAATGGAGGAATGGATGTGGCGGGATGCATGAAGAAAGATGGACCGGTTTATGGGGCTCCCGTCTACTTGGAGGAGAGGTATACAGGCTGGCTCCATCACACGCTAACCGACAAGCAGCTGGGCCACCTCGTGGCAGAAGACTGTTGTGCCTTTGCAATCAAAGAGGTGATAAACAACATGAGACTTCCGCGCCTCAAAGCAGAAGTCATGAGGCTGCGGAAAAGCATCACCCTGCGGAGGACATTGAGCCAACAATATAAAGAACATGCAAAGATGATGGCAAAGTTGACCAATGGGATGTTTCAGTTGGAACAAGAGATTGTGGAGATTAGAAAGAGGTTGGAGGCAGGGGACGCCTATCAAACGATTGCTGAAAGGTATGCCGACACCTATGCGCGCCCCCTCCCCCCTCGAGCATTGGGCGCCGCCCCAACGCTGCTGCCAAACCATCTTGAGATGCCGCACTTGAATGAGAACCCACGTGGGGAAACTTGCTGGCGCTGCGACAGTAAGTACCACATCAGCTGGAACTGCCCCTCAACTGCAAGTGGTGTCAACTGTGACGGATTCTACACTGGCCAAGGTGACATGAGGTTGACTGACAAAGAAATGGACTTTCATTTGAAACACTACTTTACTGTTGCTTACTGAGGGCTCAACCCCTCCACTTTCTCCTTGGTTCTAGCTAGTTCTACTGTGCAACCACTAGATCATACATCATAGTACTAGAACCTTCTACCTACTATGACATAGCTAAACCCACCTGTATTTAAAGTGCAGTAAAGTAGAGAGACAGACCTAAGTCTGTTCTCTTGTGTTCCAATCCAAGGTGCTTGTGACTTCATCGAACTCTCCCAGAAAGAACCCCACTTGAACTCTCTAAGACGCGACTTGGAGAGCCTTCGACCCTCTTGAACTTGTTGCAGGACTGAGTGTCTCTGCTGTCGACTTCGACCCTCGCGCGCGTGCCCTTTGACCTTGTTGTGGGCTTGAACCAGACTTGACCCTTTGTGACCTTGAGACTTGACTGAATTTGCTTCCTCTTGTTCGACCTCGACACAGTTCCTGCACCTAACTGTGACATTAGAACAGACTTCTTTCAAACAAGAGGACACCAGAACTCACCGAACGTACAAGGCAACGACGACGCGTCCCTTGCCCTGACACCCGAACCCGAAACCCCGACCACAGAATTAACAACGATCCCCGAAGCTGTTTAGATACCAGCGCGATCAGTAATATCCATAAACGAACACTCGAAACACTCACCTGAACCGCAAGGAGACGACACTGCGTCCCTTGCCCGTATCCCGACAGCGCGACGTCTTACTCAGTGCGTGATCCCCGATCCCCAACGTCTGAGGAAGCGTCTCTTGAAGACAACTCCCCACTCCGATATCTAACAGATGAATTAGAACCACAATCGCACGGCGACTTACCTATTGACTTCCATAACCGCTTCGCTCTTCTTGCGGCAGCAGACAGCCCCACCCCGAACGACGAAGGCACCGAAGTACCTACCCCACACACGATGACGACCAGACCGAATACTAGACAGGCAAGGAGGGCTGCGGAGGAAGAGATCGTTGAATCTCAGACCGGTCGACCCGAACGAAGCCCCGAAGATAGGCCAATTACCAGAATGACAGGAAGAAACCCTGATGAACCACCGCAAGGACCCCCCGCTCCAGGAGGAGGGGCAACGTACTCGGGAGGGCCCATGATGGGCGTACCACCACCCTTCTTCGACGGAGATCGAGACATAGCCATGGACTGGCTGGCCAAACTGGAACTATTCTTCAGCCTCAATGAAACAGTAGCCATGGTTCAGAACGAAAGAACGAGAGTTGCGTTCACACTAGGATTGCTACGAGGACCCCGAGTAGACCGATGGGTGATAGACCAGATCAAATGGTTGACTGACATCAAAGAGGGAAACATCCGAGTCCCATACATTTGGGACAAATTCAGACAAATATTCCGAGATGCATGGGCCAACGTGGCGGCTGGACAGAAAGCGCTGCGAGCGTTAGATCGCTTACAAATGAGAGATTCTAATATCGACGAATACATCGCCGAGTTTCGCATGCTGGCTACAAGGGCCGAACTCCATATTGATGACCCAGCCGCTCGGCAATTCTTTCACCGAGGCCTCCCCACGCGATTGGTTCAGACTATGCTCCTATTTGACCAACCTAAGACGTTTGATGAAGCAGCGGCCTCGGCCAGGAAGCACCATGCAAATTGGTTGTATAGCAAAGACGCCCTCGGCACGCGGTCGACAACAAACACGCCACCCCGAGGCAACAAATTTACGTTTTATAAGAAACGCGAGTCGGACCCACACTCACAAGGAGCCGACGTCATCAAAAAGGCAATTACGACAGAAGAGAAAGAGCAGTATAGGAAGGATGGCCGATGCTTTGAGTGTGGGCACTGAGGACATCTCGTCAGGGACTGCCCGAATAAGAAGCCGCGCATTAATACCAATGCCAGCGCCAGTAGCCCGGCTCGGACCACCACGATCACAGAAGTCCCTTCGACAACGACAACAGCACCTACTAAAGCTCACGCACAGAAACCTGTAGAGATGACCGAAATAGACGTCGACGTGCTCGCCAACGCCCTTCGATCCATGAACAATGATCAACGCCTCGCCCTTCAGAGTAAATTCAAAGGGGATGAGGATTTTTATATCGCTTGAATGATGCGGCCTTCATTCGAGCGTTAATCTCACACCATGTATTTAGATCACCTATTAGAGCAATGACAATCTCTGTCCCATTACATGGAGTGAAAAAAGAGGCCAACATAGAAGCTCTTGTCGACAGTGGAGCCACTGAAAACTTTATTAATTATAAAACAGTAATCAAACACAGACTCCCCACAAAGTGTCTGACAATCCCAAAATGATTACAAAATGCAGACGGATCACCTAATGCCACGCGTTATATCACACGATGCGTCGATCTCTGTGTCGTCACCAACGACAAGGCGCAACAACACAGATTTTATGTTGTGTCAATTGGAACGGATGAAGTGATTCTAGGATATCCGTGGTTCACAGCAAATAATCCACACATAGATTGGACAGCAGGACACCTTATGGACAAGGTCACATTCAGTCTACCTACCGAACAGATAAAGTGACTCAACATCGCGCAAGAATTAGCAATCAAAGCTAAAGATAAGATAGAACGATCCTGGGATCAGATTGTCCCTTCAGAGTATCACCGACACCAGAAAGTATTCAGTGACCAGGAAGCTCAACACTTCCCCGCAGAACGACCCTGGGACCATAAAATCGAACTAAAAGCAGACGCTCCGGCCTCAATGGATTGTAAGATCTATCCACTCAGACTGGGAGAACAAGACGCGTTGAACGCTTTCCTCGACGAACATTTGAAAAAGGGCTATATTTCAGCATCGAAATCACCATACGCATCTTCATTCTTCTTTATTAAAAAGAAGGACGGAAAACTTAGACCCGTACAAGATTATCGTAAACTGAATAACTGGACGATCCGGAACACTTATCCTCTCCCGCTTATCCCAGAACTTATCGATCGAGTCCGAGGAAGTACTTTGTTCACAAAGATGGACGTTCGCTGGGGCTACAACAATATCCGTATCATACCTGAAGACTGCTGGAAAGCCGCGTTCAAAACTAATCGGGGTCTCTTTGAACCCAATGTGATGTTCTTTGGCTTAACCAATTCCCCAGCGACATTCCAGACCATGATGAATGCCGAATTCAGAGATGAACTCAATGACCACGACGCAACAGGAAAGGCGTGGTTTACAGTCTATATGGACGACATCCTTATTCACACAGATAACGATCTTGACAATCACCGATCCAAGGTCCATTGTGTTCTGGATAAACTTAATTGCCTAGATCTATACCTCAAACCAGAAAAGTGTGCCTTCGAACAAACGCGAATAGAATACCTTGGGCTCATCTTGGAGGCGAATCAAGTTCATATGGATCCAGTCAAAGTGGAAGGCGTCGCCACCTGGAAGGTTCCCACAACCGTGAAAGAAGTCCGATCGTTCTTAGGGTTCTGCCAGTTCTATCGTCACTTCATTCAGGGCTTTAGCAAGATCGCCGCCCCTCTGAATGCCCTAACCAGTGCCAAGAATCCATGGAAGTGGATGACAGTGGAACAGCATGCCTTCGATACACTCAGAGAACGTGTAACCTCTCAACTGGTGCTCGCACAACCGAATTTTGAGCAGCCGTTTATCGTAGATACAGATGCTTCTGGATATGCCGTTGGCGCCACGTTAAGCCAGAAGGACCCTGTGGGACACTTACATCCTATCGCATACCTCTCGAAAATGCTTGATGAGACTCAGAGGAATTGGGACATATATGATAGGGAATTATTCGCGATTATGGTAGCCTTTCGTGTCTGGCGTCAATATCTCCTTGGAGCCCAACACAAAGTTCAGGTCTGCACAGACCATAATAACTTACAGTATTTCCGAGAACCACAAAAACTCAACTGAAGACAGGCTCGTTGGCTTCAGGAATTGGCTGATTTTGATTTCTCTCTGGAACACGTCCCTGGAAAATTACACACCATGGCAGATATGCTCTCACGACGGCCTGACGCTGATCGCGGAACCGAAGACAATGAAAAGGTCGTAATCCTCCCCAACAAATTATTTCTCCGAACGCTACAAACAGTTAAACACCCCTTCCCGTCTGACCTGCTAGCACGATGGGACATTCTCCAATGCTATCACAATCATGTCCTCGCGGGACACCCGGGTATTGAAAAGACTACACGAAAGGTGTTAGCCGATTACGACGGCATCAGTCTTAGGGAATTCGTCCGAGAATATGTTCAGGGTTGCGCAACATGTCAAGAAAATAAACCAAAGTTAACTAAAAAAGCCCCTTTGTTTCCATTCGATGTACCGGCCTCGGCCGGCCCCTTTCAGTATGTCGCGATGGATCTTATCACAGATCTCCCGCCCTCGGGACGTTACAATGCGGTACTCACAATCGTGGACCAAGGCTGCTCCAAATCAGCAAAATTCATTCCCTGCTCAAAAGATATCACAGGGGAAGGGATTGCTACCCTGTATTACCGACATGTTTTTCCAACCTTTGGTGTCCCACGATGTATCATCTCTGATCGGGATCCCTGGTTTACCTCACACTTTTCCCGTGAACTTGCCCGTGTACTGGGTATCCAACAAAACCTGTCGACCACTTTTCACCCCCGAACGGATGGTTCGAGCGAACGTATGAATCTATGGCTCAAACAATACCTCTGCCTTTGGCTTGGTGACGATCAATCTCAATGGCCAGACTACTTGCCATTAGCCGAATTCGTCCATAATTCATGGACACACGACAAATCCAAACTATCTCTGCATGCGCTAATACACGGCGTTTCGTTCGATTGGAACGGACAATTATCCAAGTCTAGCGTTCCCCAAGTCGACACCCGTCTCCACGACCTTCAGGCTGCACGTACCCGTGCCGAACTAGCGCTTCGAACCCCCATGAGTCGCCTGACGCGACCTCCTCTCGCAGTGGGCACTCAGGTTTGGTTGGAGGGGTGCAACCTGAAGACCCACTTCCCATCGACTAAGTTAGCCCCCCACCGTTACGGCCCCTTCCGCATTCTGAACTGTATCTCCCCTGTGGCGTATCGCTTGTCCCTGCCTTCCCACATGAATATCCATGATGTGTTTCATATTGATCTTCTATCTCCCTATCTAGAAACTGTTGCACATGGCCCCAATTATCTCAGGCCCCCACCAGAGCTTGTTAATCAGGAAGAAGAATATGAAGTGGCAGCTGTCCTTAATCACCGGCTCCATGGGCGTTCTAAGAAGCTCCAATTTCTGGTCAGCTGGGTTGGCTATCCTGCCAGTGAGAACTCTTGGGTTGATAGCTCTGACTGTCATGCCCCTACACTGATCAAACGGTACTATGATTCTCTTCCCAGGCGTCAGGGATGACACCTCCCTTAAGAAGGGGGTGACTACACGTTTTTTTTTCTTCCCACCTCTCTTCCCCCATACACACCTCATCCTCTTATCATGGCTCACACCAAACGACTCACTCACCTCTTTTCCCCACGCAAAGGTATCAAACCAGGCCCCAGGATGTCTACCACATGCCGACCTACCAACACTCAGCCTTCACCCTCCACCCCAGACCCTAACTTCAGAGACCAGTTTGCTGCTGCTGCTGCTGATGCAGCAAACTTAGGTGCACTCAAATTCCCACAAGATGCCCCTACACTTCCATCCACACCGGCTTCATCAACCCCTCCTTCACATTTTTCCTTTACCATGTCCGACAATCCCATCCAAACTCTCACCAATGCCATCTCTATCACAACATCTGTGACTCAAAATCTAGACCCAGCAGTCCGTAACCGTGTATTGACCATGCTACAGGAACGCGTTCACGCTTAGAGGCTGATGCCACTGGAGGGACTCAGACCCAGAATGGTACTGAAGACCAGAGACCACCTACCCCAGAACTGGAACGTCTACCGGGCGATGCTGCTGCTACCTGACAATCACCCATTCCTTACACTTACCCAGGCCCCCCATTTATCTGCAACCATATGCATAACATTGTCACTACTTTCCCATCTAATCACTGACTCACATGGTTATCGAAGGATTGCTCGCTACATTGCCTACGACTTTGACAAGATGAGCCCACTGTTGTCTGCACCATGGGGGCTGATGAGCCCATCTTTCGCTTTCCCTTATATGCTCAACCTCATACCCGACACCCGGTTTCCCTAATCCTATTCTCACACTCTTTCAGCAATGACTTTTTGACCCAGACACAGAATTTACACCAATTGTCAGTCATGCATTGGATGAACTTCAGGATCCAGGTGCCTGGGCAGAAGTTGCCCGCTTCTGCCATGCTACTTGACGACTGGATGGTGCTCTTCATGAACTGGCCCACTGGAGACAACAGGTTAGCCGAGCCCACCAAGACATCCAAGAGACAGTCCACGCCATGTCTAGGGCTGACATTTACTATCGTCTCTTCCCTTATCTCACCTATGTATATGCACCCACTTGGGACATAGTCCCCACTGCAGCAGAAGCCATGACCTTTGCCCCCAATCCTGAACTCCGTGCAATCCTTCAAGCTGGTGGAGTTGGCAGTACATGCCGCCCTCGTTCCCGCCGTCGTCTCACACTACCTCCTCACATGATTACATTCACAGTTGGTCACTGAGCTTGGGGACAAGCTGAACCATACAAGGGGAGTGATGTGACGGATTCTACACTGGCCAAGGTGACATGAGGTTGACTGACAAAGAAACAGACTTTCATTTGAAACACTACTTTACTGTTGCTTACTGAGGGCTCAACCCCTCCACTTTCTCCTTGGTTCTAGCTAGTTCTACTGTGCAACCACTAGATCATACATCATAGTACTAGAACCTTCTACCTACTATGACATAGCTAAACCCACCTGTATTTAAAGTGCAGTAAAGTAGAGAGACAGACCTAAGTCTGTTCTCTTGTGTTCCAATCCAAGGTGCTTGTGACTTCATCGAACTCTCCCAGAAAGAACCCCACTTGAACTCTCTAAGACGCGACTTGGAGAGCCTTCGACCCTCTTGAACTTGTTGCAGGACTGAGTGTCTCTGCCGTCGACTTCGACCCTCGCGCGCGTGCCCTTTGACCTTGTTGTGGGCTTGAACCAGACTTGACCCTTTGTGACCTTGAGACTTGACTGAATTTGCTTCCTCTTGTTCGACCTCGACACAGTTCCCGCACCTAACTGTGACATCAACACTGTCAAAGCAACCTCCACTGGAGTTGGCATTGTATCTTCCGATGTGTAGGGGTGGCCCCAACAATCAACAACCCATTGGGGTGGTGCGGCAAATGTCTTCGTCACAATGCCGGGCATCAGGAACTTGATTGCCCTATCCACGATTTGTGCCGCGCATGTGGTCAGCGCGGCCCATACGGTTTTCTTTGCACCCATGCATGTCCACAGGAGCTAGAGTCTTACCAGATGGACGATCGTAATGTAGCTGACGACTACTTGGAGCTGGTACAGGATGATGACGGTATGAGTCGTTTCTAGCCGGGACTGCTAGAACCAGAAGAGGGGGTGATGTTATGAACCCATCTCTTCCCATCTTTTTCTTCCTGCCCAACAATGACCCCTCTCTGCTGCCCACACTTCATTATCAGATCACATCTCCATTGTGGGATCCGTCACATGCCCTACGTCCCTCCACATGACCTCTTTGTTTGTACATATTGACCTGTCGTTTTCCTTTGCTTGGACTTATCTTCTTATCTTCTTATCGTACAGCCGGACAATTACTTAATTCCCTATCAGTAGAGGCCAGGCTTTACGCCCTCCACTTCCAGATATTTGGGCCCACTTGACTCCGTGTTTCTTATCAATAGGCGCTCACCTCATTATGTATATAAGCCCACTGTAGACTACACTGTAGACTCAGACTCAACTTATTGAATACATCGGTGCTTGTCTTCTGGACTTCCCTTTGATCCTTGAGCTCAGTTGTCTCGGTGCTTCTGGCACTTCTCCATTCAACATCGTCTTAGAGTACAGCCTCTTTGACTTTGACTTGTCACCTCTAAAACTCCAAGGGACCTTATTGGTCTCTTACCTGAATCTGAAGCTCGCGCTGTCACACAAGTCGTGTGGAACGTCCCGCACTGGATGTAACACTATAGCCACCATAGTTAATGGTAGTGGCAAAATAGAGGAGGTGCAAGAAGCACCTCACATTCGCCTTTATGTGCACACCTATAATCTGGATATAAATTCAGATTATTGGATGCTTGATAGTGGAGCAACATCTCATTTCAGTCCCGACCTTGAAGACTTTGATACATATAAAGTCGACACCACCCATGAAGTATCGCTAGGTGACAACTCCATAGTCAAAACAAGTGGAGTTGGAACCGTGACCATCAGGACTGATCAAGGTTTTGACTTGCAATTGAGCAATGTGCTCCACATGCCTGGAGGACATAAAATACTCTCTGCCAGTGCCCTAGTAGAAAAAGGGGCAACTGTGTTCTTTGATAATAAGAAGGCAACAATTAAATATGGCAAAAATATAATAGCAGAAGCATGGAAGTTTGGCAAACTGTATTGGGTACTAGGCAAACACATCCTAACAAGTATCCATACATCTGCATCTGCCTCACTAGAAATCTGGCATCAAAGAATGGGCCATATGTCTAAAGAAGCCCTCAAAAGATATGCTCCTGAGGTGGTAAAAGGCCTCAAAATTAATAATAGCCAAGTGGAAGACAAGCTGTGTTATGGCTGTGAAATGGGCAAGTCCCATCACCTTCCATTTCCCCCATCTTCAAAGCGTGCATCAGCCCCCCTTGAGATCCTTCATAGTGATCTTGTAGGTCCCTTGCAATGCAGTTCAATACAAGGGAATCTATACTTTGCCACCTTCTTGGATGACTTTAGCAGATATGCTTTAATCATTCCAATGAAGTCGAAAGATCTGTTTACACCAGTTTTTAATAAACTGAAGACACTACTTGAAAACAAATTTAATCATAAAATCAAGTGTCTTCATACAGATCATGGTGGCAAGTATGTGAATAAGGCGCTGAAGGCAATGCTTGAAGATTTTGGCATAGAGCATAAACTTACAATGCCATATAGTCCACAACAGAATGGAAGGGCTGAGAGATTTAATAGAACCATTATGGAAAAAGGCACTAGCATGCTGCATAATGCTGGCCTGTCTCTTGGTTTTTGGGAGTGTGCTGTCGAGACAGCATGTCATATATATAATAGAACTCCCATCTGTTCTAATAAGTGGAAGACTCCACTTGAGCTTCTGGTTGGGAACAAACCAGATGTCTCGTACTTTAAAGTCTTTGGCTGCAAAGCCTATTATCATGTTCCAGAGGGCAAGCAGCGTAAACTGGATCCCAAAGCCAGGGAAGCCATCTTTGTTGGATATGAGCCCACTTCTAAGGGCTATACACTTTGGGATAGTCATATCCGGTCTCTTGTTTTCTCACGAGATGTTACATTTGATGAGAGATCCTTCCCATCCCACTCTGTAAAGGACAACAGAGCAGATAAAACAATAGAGCAACCTACAGAAGGTAGCTCATTTACTTTACCTGGTGGTGTTGAACACAGAAGATGTTCGGTGATGCTTCAGGCATCAGGTGATTAGATTAGCTACTTTGTAGATTAGATTAGATTCCGGAGTTTCGGACTTTTACCATATCTTTATTACTTTCTTTCTCACATTCCGCAGTAGCTGACTGATGCACTATGTAACATGTGATTTCTGTAGTGGCCAATGGCCTTTCTCCCTCATGTTTATTGTTTGGACTCTGTCCGGCACTTGAGGACTTATTCCCAGTGCACAGACCACCCCTTGGATAGTATATAAGGGTGTCTGTTTCATCTCTTACACTTCAGAGTTTCTTCTACCTCTGAAGTGTAAGTCGTCCTCTCTACTATCATCACTACCTTAAGACTAACTCTGTATATAGAACTTGTCTTTCTCTAGGTGTGTAGTATAGTATAATAGAGTTTCTTCTACCTCTGAAGTAACTTGTCTTTCTCTAGCCTAACCCGCTAACTTTACAGTCAGTATGCTGCGCACATGCCTGTTTCACAGGTTATGGGCCCTGGGCACACATTAACTGACTTCACTTTGATCAGTCCAACACTTTCTTCAAAGCTCACAGCTTCAAGACTTCGTCTTTCCCAATCAGTCTTACAGTGAGCTTCGATTTCTTTCCCTTGCCCTTAACTGTCCACAAGGTGGTGCGCTTCATGTGCCCACCTTGATCTGTCTGGCTAGTCCCTCAGGGGATTCTTGCAAGAGGTGATGAGGGACCCTAAGCGGGTGAAACACCTTGAGTTCCTCGTGTGCGCTCTAAGTAAATAGTATTCATAGTTATAGCTGGGTTTTCATCCCATCCATAGACTTAGTAGGCCACTTGCCCAGAAGGCTTGGGGCTATAGGTTCAGTCAATGCTTGGCTCGATCCGTAAGCCAGGTTTAGCGACCTGCTGGTAGAGTTTAGGGTCTAGAACAAGGCATGGGTAGTCACTCCCATGACGCTTGGGCTCGATACAAGTAGGCTTGAACTACTATAGTATATACACAGTAGCTAGAGGGTTTTGTCTCTGGGCAGAAGTACCCGCTGCTTTCATTGGGGGTTCGCCCCAACCAGAGGAAACCTAATAGTCTACTATAGTCATGGCCCCAATCATCTAGGGCTTAATCATGGACTCCACCACCAGCACTAGAGGAAGGGCTCTATACCCTTTGTCTCTAGTGGAACTTGCGGTTGGCTCCTCCATGACATGACTCCCCATCTATTTACACAATGTCCCCCTGATGTGGGCTTAGGACTTGTTGTAGATGGCGCTAGATAGCCTACTATACTACTTAGAAGTCGCACATCAGAGGCAGGACTTTTTTAAGTTCTGAAGCATAGCACCACAGAATGGATGGGCCCTCTTCAATGAGACCTGGACAACTGGTTCTAACTGCTCCTTGGATCCAGGATCAACTTTTTTAAAATCATCTCAAATGTCTTCCATCATCTTCCCCCCTACCTTCAAGTTTGACAAGCTTGATGGCTCCAACTGGCAGCAGTGGTCGGTGTCCTTCACAGCCCTGCTGAGGATCAATGGGATGAAGAGGCACATCACACACGATGCCCCTGAGTTCCTGAATGCTCCCAAGCCAGAAGATGGAGAAAAGGATGAGGACTATGCCAAGCGCTTTGCGCTTTGGTCAGAGCCAATGTACTTGGAGTGGAATAGAGTTGAGGAAGTCCTCATGGGAGTTCTGGTGATGGTCACATCGCCAGAAACATACTCCCAAATTGCCTCTGACAGAACTTACCCCTCTGTCAATGCCAAGTATGAGTGTTTGGAATCGCTCTATGGCTCAGTAGGTAGCATGGCCACCTACAACTTGTGGTGTTCTGTATCCTCCTTCCGCTTGGAAGAAGGAAAACTATTCAGACCCCAGTTGCAGTGTGTGTTGGATGTGAGGAGTACTCTAAAGGAAAATGGGATGGAGATCTCTGACCTCCAGTTGAGCTTTATATTGCTCCAATCCCTACCTCCATCCTACTCAGCCATTGCTGGCTCAATCCTGGCGTCAGGTCCTCCTGACCACCTTTCCCCTCAGGACCTTGTGCAAAGGTTCCTAAATGAGGAAAGCCAACTTGCCGGCCCCGCAGGAAGTGGTGTTGGGGCTGCCCTTAACAAGGCAGCCCATGTCAACAAAAACAAAAACAAAAAAGTATCTTTCACGCCACCTCCTGCAGGTGCATCATCGTCCAATGATGTCACCTGCTTCTATTGCCAGAAGCCAGGCCACAAGGCAAATGAATGTCGGCAAAGGAAACAGGACAGAGCCAATGCTGATGCAGGCAAAAAGGGCAACAAGAGGAAGGGGCAAGGCCCCAGTGTACATAATAACTCCACACAAGTAGCTACCATAGTTAATGGTAGTGGCAGAATACAGGAGGTGCATGAGACACCTCACATTTCACTTTATATGATGACTGAACATACGCAAGAAGTCGATGATGGCAGCAATCCTTGGATGATGGACAGCGGAGCCACCACCCATTTTACACCATACTTAGAAGATTTCTCTGAGTACTACCCTCACAAGGGGCACTCGGTGACAATTGGTGATGGATCCATAGTCCAAGTCGAAGGAACAGGCAAAGTTATCCTCCATACCCGCAATAATTACGAGTTGGAGTTAAATAACGTCTTCTATATGCCCGGCAGTGAAAGAATACTGTCGACAAGCTGCATCACAGACAAAGGCGGTTCAGTGGAGTTCTCTCCATCTGAGGTCAAAATAAAGTACAATAATGCAATTATAGCAGAAGGTGTCAAGGCTATGGGACTCTATTGGGTCTTTGGGAAAACTATGCAGAATTTAAATACTGCTTCCCACAAATCTGCATCAAGTAGCCTTGATACCTGGCATTTGCGCATGGGTCATATGTCAAAAGAGGCCCTCAAAAGACATGCTCCTAAGGCTGTAAAAGGCCTTAGTATTGATAATAGCCAAGTGGAAGACAAGCTGTGTTATGGCTGTGAAATGGGAAAATCACACCGTCTTCCATTCCCTCCCTCTCAAAAGAGAGCTTCAGCACCCTTGGAAGTCATTCATAGTGACCTAGTTGGTCCTTTGCAATCCACTTCAATTCAAGGGAACCTATACTTCGCCACTTTCATAGACGACTTTAGCAGGACAGCTCTAGTTGTTGCTATGAAAGCGAAAAGTGATTTCACATCGGTCTTCAGTAATATTAAGGCATTCTTGGAAAATAAAACAGACAAGAAAATAAAGACCTTACACACAGACTGAGGTGGCGAATTTGTCAATAGGGAGCTGAAGTCAATACTTGAGAAGGCTGGCATAGAGCATAAATTGACAATGCCATATTCCCCACAACAGAACGGAAGGGCTGAAAGGTTCAACAGAACCATCATGGAAAAGGCCACCAGTATGCTGCATCATGCTGGTCTTTCCCTTGGTTTCTGGGAATGTGCAGTGCGAACAGCCTGTCACATATACAATAGAATGCCTATCCGCTCTAATAAGTGGAGGACACCGCTAGAACTTCTGGATGGGGACATTCCAGATGTTTCTTACTTTAAAATATTTGGCTGCTTAGCCTACTACACTGTCCCAGAGGACAAAAGACATAAACTGGATCACAAAGCCAGGGAGACAGTCTTTGTTGGGTATGCACCCCACTCTAAAGGATATCTTCTTTGGGATATGCATACCCGATCCTTCGTATTGTCAAGAGATGTGACATTTGATGAAGGGTCCTTTCCATCCAACCTTGCGAAGGACAGCAAGGGAAAACAAAAGGAAAAAGTTACACCTTTTGTCTTAGAAGTTGAGAGGCCTGTCCAGCCTCAACCAGTAATAGCCACAGTTCCTCAGGCTCCTGAAGACAAGGACGCCGAGGTTGAGGAACAGGAGGTAGTGGAACCTCCTCAAATAAATCCTGAGCCTACCACACCTGAAAACGAGCTTGACACACACGATCAAACCATCTATCAGACACCACCATCCCAAATCATGGAACCCTCTGAACTCCCTCAGAGAACCCATGCCAAAAGACAGTCTAAAAAGAATGTTGGCAAAATTTCCCAACCAGTATTTACTAGGGAAAGTCCACGCTCTCAGCAACGTGACAGGGCTGTGCAGGAAGATCTAGATCTTGATACTGCCCATCCCAGACGTTCATGCCGCATGAATCCTCGATTTTATAATGAGGATAATGCTGAGTTCATGCAGGGTTCTTCCAGACTTGGACATATGGAATTGCTAAATGCCGCAGGTGTCTCTTATAGAGACCCCCTGACTTTTCAGGAGGCAATGGAGTCTGACAATGCCAATGAATGGCTTGAGGCATGTAGATATGAAATAGATGCCTTAGATAAACTTAATGTGTGGCGCCTTGAGGATCTTCCTAAGGGAAGAAAGGCTGTCAAGTCAAAATGGGTTTTCAAGTTGAAACCAGATGGACGGTTTCGTGCAAGGCTTGTGGCAAAAGGTTTCACCCAAGTAGAAGGGGTGGACTTCGACGAAACTTTTTCTCCAGTCGCCAGATTTGAGTCATTAAGACTATTACTAGCACTAGCTACACTAGAGGATTGGGAAATCCACCAGATGGATGTTAAATCAGCATTCCTACATGGCGATCTGGATGAAGAAATATATATGGAGCAACCGGTTGGTTTCGTCGTTACTGGTCAAGAGTCCAAAGTTTGCAGGCTACAAAAAGCATTATATGGCCTCAAACAAGCCTCCCGAGCATGGAATCTTCAATTCCATGGAGTTCTTAATGAACTAGGCTTTACTCGGATGTACTCTGATGCAGGAGTATACGTGTATCATCAAAAGGAGGAGGATGATTCACTTTATGTCATTCTCTATGTAGATGACATTACTATACTCGGGTCTTCCAATGATAAGATAACGTGGCTGAAGTCAGCTCTATCTAATCGATATGAGATGACTGACTTGGGAGAAATCCAGTCGTACCTTGGAGTTAACATCACCAGGGATCGTCCTAACAAGACACTGGAGATTGACCAAGCAGCCTACGTTTTATCTATTATTGAGAAGTTTGGGATGAGGGATTCCAACCGAGTATATACTCCTCTTCCCTCTGGCGCTGATGTTCATCTGGTCAAATTTGAAGGCCAGGCATCTACTTCTGAAATAAAGAAGTACCAACAGCTGATGGGGTCTCTGCTATGGGTGCAGATTGGAAGCAGACCAGATATCAGTTTTGCTGTTGCACACCTTAGTCAATACACTTCCAACCCCTCTCAAGATCACATGCGACTTGCAAAATATGTCTTAAAGTATCTTAATAGTACAAAAGACTACAAGTTGCGGTATTCTGGAGGGACTGGGGAGAGTGGCCTTCATGGCTTTGCAGATTCCTCATGGGGAGATCAAGAGGACTGCCGCTCTACCTCAGGCTATGTGTTTTTCTTGGCAAATGCTGCCATTTCATGGTGTTCCAGAAAGCAGAAAACAGTAGCACAGTCCACCACTGAGGCCGAATATATGAGCCTCTCTGAGGCTGCAAATCAGGCAGCGTGGTATAGGACATTTATGGAGGAATTAGGGTATGAGGTATCCTCCCCTATATTACTCCACTGTGACAACAAGGGAGCCGTAGATTTGGCATTAAACCCAGTCACAGGAAGGCGGTCAAAGCATATACCTATCAAGTACCATGCCATTAGGGGGTACATTGAATCACGCACAATAGAGCTAGTGCGTACCCCCACAGGTGAGATGCTGGCAGATGGCTTCACTAAGCCTCTACCAAGAGCATCGCTTGAAACCATGGTAAATGGACTTGGACTTATGCTGGAATGAGAGAGCTGGAATCTGGAGACTTTGTATACCAGTCTCACTTTCCCACCATGAGAAAAACTCTCAACTTCGAGAGTGACGCAAGAGGTGTGTATGGTTTCAGTTTGCATAAGCGAATCACCGCGATATGCCTCTGAACACCATGCCTCTCTCGCACTCAGAAGAGTTAGAGAAGTTGGATCTCTGGCTGGCAATATGCTCATTTAATTGTGATGGCAGTGTGCTCATCCAACTCATTTTCCATCCATGACCAGATGCCTTCAGCATGGAGGGATGTTGAACACAGAAGATGTTCGGTGATGCTTCAGGCATCAGGTGATTAGATTAGCTACTTTGTAGATTAGATTAGATTCCGGAGTTTCGGACTTTTACCATATCTTTATTACTTTCTTTCTCACATTCCGCAGTAGCTGACTGATGCACTATGTAACATGTGATTTCTGTAGTGGCCAATGGCCTTTCTCCCTCATGTTTATTGTTTGGACTCTGTCTGGCACTTGAGGACTTATTCCCAGTGCACAGACCACCCCTTGGATAGTATATAAGGGTGTCTGTTTCGTCTCTTACACTTCAGAGTTTCTTCTACCTCTGAAGTGTAAGTCGTCCTCTCTACTATCATCACTACTTTAAGACTAACTCTGTATATAGAACTTGTCTTTCTCTAGGTGTGTAGTATAGTATAATAGAGTTTCTTCTACCTCTGAAGTAACTTGTCTTTCTCTAGCCTAACCCGCTAACTTTACAGTCAGTATGCTGCGCACATGCCTGTTTCACAGGTGGCTCAGTCCAGCCACCACCAGCAACTGCTACATACGTTCCTGAGGGTCCTCAAGATGAGGAAAACCTGGAAGAGGAACAGGAGGACATTGCACCTCCCCAATTACCACCACAGCCTACCACACCCACACATAATGTGGACACCACACACCCTCAGACAATACAGTGCCTCACAAAACTGAGTCAATGTTTTGCACTTTTGCACTGTTTGTTGAATATCACATCAGCCAAAACAAATATAAACAAAGTCTTGGTAGACCATAAAAGGTACAAGATAAGGGTTATGTAATGCAACAATAATTATGTAATTCTGATCAAACCCTGTGGAGCTATGCCCATTTCAAATTGGGGACTCATTGACTCAGTTTTGTGAGTGGGTATCAGAAATATCAGAATCTGATGCTCCACCAAATGCACAGCAACCAATCCTTAATATATGGTTACCATAGTTATCTTAATATTGATGGGACCTGGAATAGAGCTATTTAACCATGGTTTACATTCCCAGAATATTATAATTTCCCAATGCACCCCACCTCCTCTGCTCAGAAAGAAAACATGCTCTCTCTGACCTCTGAAGGTCATTCCACTCACACTATTGCCTCCAGACTCAGCCTCAGCCAGTCCACAGTCTCTAGGACACTCAGGACCCTCCTTCCCAACCATCAGTCACCTCATTTTAGTCATCCTTCCAAGCTCTCTGCTACCTCTGAACATGCTATCATGATACAAATCACCACAGGAAAGGTTGCCAATGCTGTCCAGGCCACAAAGCACATCAATTCCATCATCCCCAACCATGTCTCTTCACAAACTGTGCACTGGGTTCTTAAACAACATTCATTCAAGGCTGTAACAAAGAAGAAAAGGCCACTACTCTCTGCAGTACATTGCAAGAAGCACTTAGCCTTTGCTTTGAAGTACAGAGAGTGGACTGTGGAGGACTGGCATCTGACCCAAACCTGTTGATTTTGGTCTCATCTGACCAAATCACCCTCTTCCAGTCCTCCATAGTCCAGTTTTGGTACTTCAAAGCAAAGGCTAAGTGCTTCTTGCAATGTACTGCAGAGAGTAGTGGCCTTTTCTTCTTTGTTACAGCCTTGAATGAATGTTGTTTAAGAACCCAGTGCACAGTTTGTGAAGAGACATGGTTGGGGATGATGGAATTGATGTGCTTTGTGGCCTGGACAGCATTGGCAACCTTTCCTGTGGTGATTTGTATCATGATTAGTGTTCGCTACGGGTAGGCGCAACCCGCCGGGTATGTGGTCAGGGTACATGCGGGTACGGGTCGGGGTCACATCTTCATACCCCTCATGTGACCCCTACCCGCAGACACCCAACCCTTACCCGCCAGAGCGGGTAAGCTGAAATTGGAAGGGCGGCAATGAGGGCGGCAATGCATGTGGCATTGCACCAGCCACAGAAAAACTATACAGTACATGTATTGTAGATACTGTATACAGACCCAGTGGTCCATTGCATACAACTCAGGCTCTTCTATGTTTGGGAGCTTGGATGAAGGCCAGTTATGTAGAGACTGCTGATCTAAAGTATGCAGCATCTCAACCTGATACCAAAAACAATGAAGAATGGCCAGATGATGAATGGATTATAGCTTAAGTAGTACAATGTTATTCTAGGCCATCAGACTTAAAATGTAAATATCTACCCTTACCCGCAGGTATACGACCCGTGGTGTACCCGTACCTGTAGTATGGCAAACCCGTACCCTTGGTGTAAGGGTCCGGGTACATACGGGTACGGGTACAGGTCCATGTGTTTTTACCCGTGGGTTACCCGTGGCGAACACTAATCATGATAGCATGTTCAGAGGTAGCAGAGAGCTTGGAAGGATGACTAAAATGAGGTGACTGATGGTTGGGAAGGAGGGTTCTGAGTGTCCTAGAGACTCTGGACTGGCTGAGGCTGAGTCTGGAGGCAATATTGTGAGTGGAATGACCTTCAGAGGCCAGAGAGAGCATGTTTTCTTTCTGAGCAGAGGAGGTGGGGTGCATTGGGAAATTATAATATTCTGGGAATGTAAACCATGGTTAAATAGCTCTATTCCAGGTCCCATCAATATTAAGACAACTATGGTAACCATATATTAAGGATTGGTTGCTGTACATTTGGTGGAGCATCAGATTCTGATATTTCTGATACCCACTCACAAAACTGAGTCAATGAGTCCCCAATTTGAAATGGGCATAGCTCCACAGGGTTTGATCAGAATTACATAATTATTGTTGCATTACATAACCCTTATCTTGTACCTTTTATGGTCTACCAAGACTTTGTTTATATTTGTTTTGGCTGATGTGATATTCAACAAACAGTGCAAAAGTGCAAAACATTGACTCAGTTTTGTGAGGCACTGTATGATGGAATGGGGGTGTATGATATGGGAGGGGCCAGTTATGGCTTGAAAACTTGATAGGAGGATGGATGGGCATATTATGTTGATAGAGGAACCCATTAACAACTTCTGAAGTGCTCTAGTCACTTCCACATCTGTGTCTGCCCTGCCAGAGGAGATAAGGCAAACAGCATGCTGAGCATTTCTCTCTGTCAGCCTCCTTGGTCTCCCTCCATTTGACTTGGGATGGTAAGGGCAGTATTTATGACCCATCTTGAGATGATAATAGTGCCATGGCCAGTCATAGTTGACACTTTATGGGCAGATTTGCCTGAAGTGAGGAGGGAGATGATGTGAGTCCTTTTGTCACAGTTAGGTGCGGTACTGTGTCGAGGTCGAACAAGAGGGAGCAAGTTCAGTCAAGGTTCAAGGTCACAGAAGATCAAGTCTAGCTCAAGCCCACAACAAGGTTAGAGGGCGCACGCGCGAGAGGCGAAGTCGACGGCAGAGACGCTCAGTCCTGCAACTAGTTCAAGGGGATCGAAGACTCTCCAAGTCGCGTCTTGGAGGGCTCAAGTGGGGTTCTTACTGAAGGGATTCAAGTGAAGTCAAGGCACCTTGGATTGAACACAAGAGAACAGACTTAGGTCTGTCCTCTCTATCCTACTACTCTTTAAATACAAGTAGTCTTAGCTATGTCATAGTAGAGTAGAAGCTTCTAGTACTATGATATAATGTCTAATGGTTGCACAGTAGACTATGCTAGAACTATGGAGAATAAGGAGGGGTTGGGCCCTCTATGAGTAAGCATGGATAATTGTTTCAGAACTAAGTCCATCTCTTCATCAGCATGTCATGTCACCTTGTCAATCCAGATTCGTCACATCACCCCCTTTGTATGGGTCAGCTTGCCCCCAAGCTCAATGACCGACTGTGAATGTAATCATGTGAGGAGGTAGGGTAAGTCGTCGACGGGAGGGGGGCGACGTGTACTACCAACTCCACCTGCTTGGAGGATTGCACGGAGTTCAGGAGTGGGGGCAAAGGTCATGGCTTCTGCAGAGGTGGGGATTGTATCCCAGGTGGGTGTGTAGACATAGGTTAAATAGGGGAAGAGGCGGTAGTAAACATCAGCCCTGGACATGGCATGGACCGTTTCCTGGATGTCTTGGTGAGCTCGACTGACCTGTCGTCTCCAGTGGGCCAGTTCTCTAAGGGCACCATCCAGTCGTCGAGTGGCATAGCGGAAGCGAGCCACTTCTGCCCAAGCACCTGGATCCTGAAGTTCGTCTAAGGCTGACTAACAATTGGGTGAACTCCATGTCTGGGTCAAAGAGTCGTTGTTGAAAAAGTGTAAGAATAGGATTGGGGAACCCTGGGTGTCAAGCATGGGGTCGTGCATAGAGAGGGAAACGGAAGATGGGCTCATCAGCCCCCATGGTGCAGACAACTGTGGGCTCATCTTGTCGGAAGTGTAGGCAACATAGCAGGCAATCCTTTGATAACCATGTGAGTCTGTGATGAGATGAGGAAGTAGTGGCGAGTATTGTGAATGTGGTTGCGGATGAATGGAAGGCCTGGAGGGGTATAGGGGATGGGTGATCGTCGAGCAACAGCAGCATCTTCAGGTAGACAGTCTAGATCTGGAGTTGGTGGTTGTTGAGTTCCAGTGTTGCCCTGAGCCTGAGTGTCTCCAGTGGCAGCAGCCTCTAAGCGTGAACGCGTCTCCTGTAACATGGTTAATACTCAGTTATGGATATCTGGGTCTAGATTCTGATTCACAGTTGCTGTTATAGAAATGGCATTGGTGAGGGTTTGAATAGGGTCGTCGGACATTGTGAAGGAAAAATGTGAGGGGGGAGTTGAAGAAACTGGTGTGGTTGGAAGTGTAGGGGCGTCTTGTGGAATTGAGTGCACCCAAGTTTGCAGCATCAGCAGCAGCTGCGCAAATTGGTCCCGCAGCGTAGGGAGTGGAGTGGAAGAGTGAGTGTTGGTGGGTCGGCGTGTGGTGGTCATTCTGGGTCCTGGTTAACACCTTTGCGGGGGGAAAAGAGGCGGGTAAGACGTTTGGTGCGAGCCATGATAAAGAGAGAGGTATGTGTGGGGGAAAGGGATGGGAAAACCATGTAGTTACCCCCTTCTTAAGGGCGGTGTCGTCCCTGACGCCGGGAATAGAATCATAGTATTGTTTGAGTAGCGCAGGGGCATGGCAGTCGGAACTATCAACCCAGGAGTTCTCACTGGCAGGATATCCACCCAGCTGACCAGAAACTGAAGCTTCTTAGAGCGCCCATAAAGCCGGTGATTCAGAATAGCTGCAACCTCATATTCTTCCTCCTGATTCACAAGGTCTGGTGGGGGCCTGAGGTAATTGGGGCCATGTGCTTCAGTTTCCAGATAGGGAGATAGAAGGTCAATATGAAACACGTTGTGAATTTTCATGTGGGAAGGCAGGGACAAGCAGTAAGCCACAGGGGAAACACAGTCTAGAATGCGGAAGGGACGTAGCGACGGGGGGCTAATTTGGCGGACGGGAAGTGGGTCTTCAGATTCTTGCCCTCTAACCAGACGTGGGTACCCACAACAAGCGGCGGGCGCGTTGGTCGAGTCATGGGGGTCTGGAGAGCTAGTTCGGCATGGGTGCGCGCAGCTTGGAGGTCGCGGAGACGGGAGTCGACTTGGGGAACACTAGAGTCTGACAGCTGTCCGTTCCAATCGAACGAAACACCGTGTATTAGCGAGTGCGGTGACAGTTTAGATTTGTCATGTGTCCAAGAGTTATGGACAAATTCAGCTAGTGGTAGGTAATCTGGCCATCGGTGTTGATCGTCGCCTAGCCAAAGACGGAGGTATTGTTCGAGCCAAAGGTTCATCCGTTCGCTTGCGCCGTCTGTGCGGGGGTGGAAAGCGGTTGACAGGTTTGTTGAATACCGAGTACGCGGCTAGTTCGCGAGAGAAATGTGAGGTGAACCGTGGATCGCGGTCGGAGATGATACGTTTAGGGACGCCAAAGAGCGGGAAAACATGTCAATAGTATAGAGTAGCCACTCCTTCGCCCGAGATGGCCTTCGAGCAGGGAATAAACTTCGCAGATTTCGAACAGCCCTGGTCAACAATCGTGAGCACCGCATCGTAGCGCCCAGACGGAGGGAGATCCGTAATAAGATCCATCGCGACATATTGGAATGGTCCGGCCGAGGCCGGTACGTCAAATGGGAAAAGGGGGGCTTTCTTAGTCAACCGAGGTTTATTCTCTTGACACTTGGCACAACCCTGGACATATTCCCGGACAAACGCCTTAAGGTCGTTCCCATCATATTCAGCTAGCACCTTTCGCGTAGTCTTGTCAATACCAGGGTGTCCCGCTAGGACATGATCGTGATAGCGGTGGAGAATCTCTCGTCGTGCTAATAGATCGGAAGGAAAGGGGCGCTTCACCGTCTGTATTGTACGAAGGAACAGTGCATTCGGGAGGATTGTAACCTTTTCATTGTCATCATTTCCTCGATCAGCGTCGGGTCGCCGCGAGAGCATATCCGCCACCGTGTGAAGCTTCCCGGGTACATGCTCTAGGGAGAAATCGAAATCTGCGAGTTCCTGGAGCCAACGCGCTTGTGTCGATTGAGCTTCTGCGGTTCTTTGAAATACTGGAGGTTGTTGTGATCAGTGCGAATTTGTACTTTGTGGCGGGCGCCGAGGAGATACTGGCGCCATAATCGAAGGGCTACCATGATGGTGAACAACTCGCGGTCGTAAACGTCCCAGTTACGTTGAGTTTCATCTAACGTCTTCGAGAGATACGCAATAGGATGTAGGCGTCCGGCATCGTCCTTTTGACTTAAGGTGGCACCCACAGCATACCCAGAGGCATCCGTATCTACTATGAACGGTTGTTCAAAATTTGGCTGAGCGAGCACTGGTTGCGAAGTTACATGTTGTTTGAGAGTGTCGAACGCTTTTTGTTCGATGTCTGTCCATTTCCATGGCTGTTTTGCACTAGTAAGGGCGTTTAGAGGTGCAGCTAATTTACTGAATCCCTGAATAAAGCGCGGTAAAATTGACAGAATCCCAGGAAGGATCGGACTTCCTTAACAGTGGTAGGGATCTTCCAATTGGCGACCCCTTCGACTTTTACTGGATCCATGTGTACTTGATTTGCTTCGAGTATAAGTCCTAGATATTCGATTCGGGTCTGTTCAAACGCACACTTTTCCGGTTTAAGATAGAGGTCTAAACGACTGAGCTTGTCGAGGATTCGATGCACCTTAGCCCGATGATTTGCGAGATCGTGATTGGTATGAATTAAGATGTCGTCCATGTAAACTGTGAACCAAGCCTTTCCTTCTGCGTCGTGCTCATTAAGTTCCTCTTTGAATTCTACATTCATCATAGTTTGGAACGTTGCGGGGGAATTTGTCAGACCGAAGAACATAACGTTCGGCTCATAGAGGCCTCGGTTAGTCTTGAACGCGGCTTTCCATCGGTCTTCCGGAACAATCCGGATATTGTTATAACCCCAGCGGATGTCCATTTTAGTAAACAGTGTGCTACCGCGGACGCGATCAATTAGTTCCGGTATGAGGGGAAGTGGATAGGTGTTACGGATTGTCCAGCTGTTGAGTTTTCGGTAGTCCTGAACAGGCCGGAGTTTTCCGTCTTTCTTTTTGATGAAGAAAAACGGGGAGGCATACGGGGACTTTGAGGCTGAAATGTAGCCTTTCTGCAGGTGTTCTTCCAAAAAGTTGTTCAGTGCATCTTGTTCACCCGGCCCCAGCGGATAGATTTTACAGTCTAGCGTTGTCGGAGCATCCGGTTTCAAATCAATTTTGTGATCCCAGGTTCTCTCAGCTGGGAAGCGTTGGGCTTCTTGGTCACTGAACACTTTCTGATGTCAGTGATATTCAGAGGGAACAATTTGATTCCAAGATCGTTCGATCGTGTCTTTCGCTTTGATTGCTAATTCTTGTGCTATATTAAGCCGTTTAATCTGTTCCATTGGTAATTCGAATTTGAGGCTATCAGTGAGGCGTCCCTCGGTCCAGTTTATCTGTGGATTGGTCGCTGCAAACCATGGGTATCCGAGGATTGCCTCATCGGCCCTGATAGATGCGACGTAGAATCGATGTCGTTGTTCTTTATCATTCGTGATGACGCGAAGATCGACACATTGTGTAATATGTCGGGTGGCGTTAGGAGACCCATCGGCGTTTTGTAATCGCTTGGGGATGGTTAGTTGTTTTGTGGGAAGTCGATACTTGATCACAGTTTTGAAGTTTATGAAATTTTCGGTTGCTCCACTGTCTATGAGCGCATTTACTTTGGCCATTGGTTTCACCCCATGTAAAGGAACATTTACTGTCATTGCTCTAATAGGTGATCTAAATACATGGTGTGAGATTAGTGCTCGAATGAAGGCCGCGTCATTCAAGCGATATAAAAATCCTCGTCTCCCTTGAATTTACTCTGTAGAGCGAGGCGTTGGTCGTCGTTCATGGACCTTAGGGCGTTGGCGAGGGCGTCGACATCTATTTCGGGGACTTCCACGGGTTTCGGATCGTGGGCTTTAGTGGGTACCGTCGCAGTCGTCTGGGGGATCTCGGTGATCGTCGCAGTCCGAGCCGGGCTACTGGTATTGGTGTTGCTATTCATGCGTGGCTTCTTCTTCGGGCAATCTCTGACGAGATGCCTTGACGGCCACACTCGAAGCATCGGCCATCTCTCTTATACTGTTCTTTCTCTTCGGTTGTAATTGCCTTTTTAATGACGTCGATACTTGGTGGGCGTGGGTCTGATTCGCGTTTCTTATAAAACGTGAACTTGTTACCTCGGGGTGGTGTGTTCGTTGTTGACCGTGTGCCGAGGGCATCTTTGCTGTACAACCAATTGGCATGGTGCTTTCTAGCCGAGGCCGCTGCTTCGTCAAACGTCTTAGGTTGGTCGAATAAGAGCATAGTCTGAACTAGCCGTGTGGGGAGACCTCGGTGAAAAAATTGCCGAGCGGCTGGGTCGTCAATATGGAGTTCGGCCCTTGTGGCCAGCGTGCGAAACTCGGCGATGTATTCGTCAATATTGGAATCTCTCATTTGTAAGCGATCTAGCGCTCGCAGCGCTTTCTGTCCAGCCGCCATGTCGGCCCATGCTTCCTGGAATATTTGTCTAAATTTGTCCCAAATGTATGGGACCCGGATGTTTCCTTCTTTGATATCGGTCAGCCACTTGATTTGGTCTATCACCCAGCGGTCCACTCGTGGTCCCCGGAGCAATCCTAATGTGAACGCAACTCTCGTCCTTTCGTTTTGGACCATGGCTACTGTTTCGTTCAAGCTAAAGAATAGTTCAAGTTTAGCGAACCAATCCATTGCAATATCTCGGTCGCCGTCAAAAAAGGTGGTGGTACGCCCATCATGGGCCCTCCTGAGTACGTCGTTCCCATTCCTGGAGCGGGAGGTCCTTGTGGTGGTTCATCAGGGTTTCTTCCAGATATTCTGGCTGGTCTGTCTTCGGGGCTTCGCTCGGGTCGACCGGTCTGAGATTCAACGATATCTTCCTCCGCGGCCCTCCTTGCCTGCCTGGTATTCGGTCTGGTCGTCATTGTATGTGGGGTAGGTACTACTGTGCCTTCGTCGTTCGGGGTGGGGCTGTCTGCTGCAGCAAGAAGAGCAAAGCGATTATGGAATTCGATTGGTAAGTCGCCGTGCGTTTGTGGTTCTAATTCTTCTGTTAGGTACTGGAGTGGGGAGTGGTCTTCAAGAGACGCTTCTTCGGAGGTTGGGGATCGGGGATCACGCGCTGAGTAAGACGTCGTGCTGTCGGGGTACGGGCAAGGGACGCGGTGTCGTCTCCTTGCGGGTCAGGTGAGTGTTTCGAGTGTTCGTTTATGGATGTTACTGATCGCGCTGGTATCTAAACAGCTTCGGGGATCGTTATTAATTCTGTGGTCGGGGTTCGGGTTCGGGTGTCAAGGCAAGGGACGCGTCGTCGTCGCCTTGTACGTTCGGTGAGCTCTGGTGTCCTCTTGTTGGTAAGAAGTCTGTTCTAATGTCACAGTTAGGTGCGGTACTGTGTCGAGGTCGAACAAGAGGGAGCAAGTTCAGTCAAGGTTCAAGGTCACAGAAGATCAAGTCTAGCTCAAGCCCACAACAAGGTTAGAGGGCGCACGCGCGAGAGGCGAAGTCGACGGCAGAGACGCTCAGTCCTGCAACTAGTTCAAGGGGATCGAAGACTCTCCAAGTCGCGTCTTGGAGGGCTCAAGTGGGGTTCTTACTGAAGGGATTCAAGTGAAGTCAAGGCACCTTGGATTGAACACAAGAGAACAGACTTAGGTCTGTCCTCTCTATCCTACTACTCTTTAAATACAAGTAGTCTTAGCTATGTCATAGTAGAGTAGAAGCTTCTAGTACTATGATATAATGTCTAATGGTTGCGCAGTAGACTATGCTAGAACTATGGAGAATAAGGAGGGGTTGGGCCCTCTATGAGTAAGCATGGATAATTGTTTCAGAACTAAGTCCGTCTCTTCATCAGCATGTCATGTCACCTTGTCAATCCAGATTCGTCACACCTTTTGGCAGCAGAGAGGGCATGCATGGTAAGAAGCAAGTGTTCTTGATGATTATTTGGTGTGTGTTCAACTTATTAAACATTGTCACATGACTGTCAATGCATTCCCATGACCACCAGATACCGGTTTTGTCATCTCACATGTTGGCCACAAAACCGTTCCAATGATAATGCCTCACAAAACATTTTATATATCATGAACCACTGATCCAATTGACATTATTATAGGCTCTAATTGAAGCTTAGATGCTACACTATCTTCTACTACTTTCTACTAATTTTGGAAATTATTCTCATTGTGTGGTAGGTCAATCTCTTCAGGGTGGCCAAACATTGGAACAGTTTTGTGGGCTACTGTACTCCGTCAAGCTGGTGTGCCTGATATTACTTCTTCTACTTCCACTCCTACTGATTCCAGCACTCCTACTCATCGCGACACTCCTCCAGCCAGACAGAATAGTCCTACTAGTCCTATGGCTAGCACTGCTCCCACAACTGGGCCCAGTGGACCCAGTACCAATCCCCTGCCGCCAGCACAGACCCCGCTTACAATGACACTGGCAGAGCTTCGTAATATGATGGGCACCATGATGGCCGCCATCACACAGCTCTCCGCAGACATCCAAGTAGTGGTCCAGCAGCTTGGGCAGCCAACTCCCCCCCAGACAGTCAGCTCCGGAAAAGATTCTTCCGTTGCTTGACCTGCTTCCTGGGATGGAAAGGGAAACTCGGCTGATGCCAGGCATTTCCTAGCCGCATTCCATAATTGGGGATGGAACCAAAAGCAGAACTTGAATGACTATGACCCCACAACAACCAATTGGTCCAAGAGGGACGCAGATTGGATCTTGGCAGTCTTGAATTTAATGACTGGAGACGCACGAACGTGGGCTCTGCCACATTTGGAGCAATTAAAAAACAGAGTTATTCCCTTTTCAGCGAATTGGGGTAACTTCGAACAGGCATTTACTTTGCAGTTTATACCACATGACATTGGAGAAGCAGCGCAGTCAGTGCTGAAGAAAATCCAACAAGGACGCCACAGCATGGCAGAATACAAAGCTCACTTCGACGAGCATTCACCTCAAACCGGATGGTCGGACCATGACCTTTTCAATCGGTTCTACAATGGCCTTTCCGGCAAAATCAAAGACACCTTGGCCATTATGCCAGTGCAACCCACAGATATGCAGACACTCTTCACATCTGCTCAGCTAATCGACCAAAGATTACGCCAAAGAGAAGCAGAAAAGAAGGGAGAGACTCTCCCTGAACCAACCCAGCACCAAAAAGACCCCAATGCTATGGAGATCGATGCCTCCAAACAGCAACAAACAGGGTCTGGAAAGAAGAGCTTTTATGATTACAAAGCTGCCTTAAAGGAAAGTGCACAGGATGTGGAAGCAGTGCCCATACTTGGGGAATGGCAACCACAAAGAGCAACTCTGCAATCACTGTGGGAAGAAAGGGCATATTGCCACAGGTTGTTACCAAAAATGGGCTGGAAAGCCCAAAGCAGCAAAAGTGCTGGCTCTGACAGCCAGGCATCTGCAGCTCCTTAAGCTGCCAGCAAGCACCCAGCCTACCCAGGCTGCTAATGCTAGTCGACCTCCAAAAAGGGTAAGCACCCCCAATAGCGACAACTCAGAGCTCCTGAAGCAGGTGGCCGACCTTAAGGCCCAAATCGAAGCTCTGAAGGCAAGTTTTTAGTGGCTTCTTGGATGTAGCTGCAACCGAAGAAGCGGATATATGTGCTGTTTCTAGACTGACTTGGATGACTCGATCGTATTTACATCTGCTTGTGAGATGAACAATAGTATTAGTGCTTCCTCTCATGTCCATAGTAGGGTTCATTCTTGCTTGATAAAATTGAAAAAGAAGAAAAAATCGATTCCTGCACGTTACCAGTTATCAATAAATACGATCAGCATTTCCATATTTACATCACTCTCAAAGGACGAAACAAAAGCACCACTGTAGCAGCTATGATAGATTCAGGAGCAACAGCCATGTTCCTGGACTATAAGTTCGCCACCCAAAAGAAGATGCTTCTAGAACCACTGGAAACCTCAATTCAAGTACATAATATCGACGGCAGTCATAACGTAGCCAGAGATATCACCCACACAGTCACCCTTTTAGTCACTATAGGGTCAAGGGTAGAAAAACACCGATTCCTGGTCACAAGTTTAGGGCCAGAGAAGGTTATACTCGGACTTCCATGGTTAAAATATAGCAATCCTTCTATTAATTGGGAAAAGGGTGAAGTCACCCTGCAAGACTCCATTGAGAAAGACATCCTCATGGAGGATGAAAGCAACTGGTTTGCAGGAGTAGAACAAATATTGGCAAACAGATTAGAACGCTGACAATTTGTAAAAGACGGAGTCTTGGACTGTACCACCAATGAGTTATGGTGTTGTGCAGGCTTCACTTATTCACAAGAAGCCTATGCAAAAGATTACCTAACTCGTATGGAAGGAAAATCTTTTGAAGATTTGGTACCTCCACCATACAGAGACTTCACATGGGTCTTCTCAGAAGAAGAATCCCAAAGGCTCCCTCAGCACCAAACATGGGACCATACCATAGACATTGTGCCTGGGTCAAAGACCCAATGGAAGGCCAAAGTCTATCCCATGTCACCAAATGAGCAAGTAGAACTGGACAAGTTTCTGGAAGAGCATCTCCAGAAAGGGTATATCGTACCATCTAAATCTCCGATGGCGGTACCTGTATTCTTCATAAAGAAAAAAGATGGGAAAATCCATCTCATCCAAGACTACAGACCTTTAAATGATATTACTGTCAAAAACAAATACCCACTTCCACTTGCAGTCAACATTATCAATCAACTTAAGGGTGCAAAAATCTTTACAAAAATGGATGTATGATGGGGATATCATAACATCTGTCACAGTTAGGTGCGACACTGTGTCAAACGTCGATCAGGAGCTAGCCTCCAAGTCAAGATATATCCAAGTCAAGTCAAGACTCCAAGTCGATAACAGAGTCAAGTCAGTTCAAGCCCTCAACAAGGTCGATAGGGCACGTGCGAGAGTCGAAGTCGACGGCAGAGACACTCAGTCCCGCAACAAGTTCAAGAGGGTCAAAGGCTCTCCAAGTCGCATCTTGGAGAGTTCAAGTGGAGTTCTTTTCACAGAGAGGGAGAGTTCAAAGAAGTCTAATGCACCTTGGATTGAACACAAGAGAACAGACTTAGTCTGTCTCTTCTACTTTACTGTGCTTTAAATACAGGTAGACCTAGCTATGTCATAGTAGATGGAAGATTCTAGTACTATGATATGTTATCTAGTGGTTGCGCAATAGAACTAGCTAGAACTAAGGAGAATATGGAGGGGTTGAGCCCTCAGTAAGCAAAACAGTAAGTAGTGTTTCAGAACAACAAGTCCATTAATGTCATCAGTCAGCCACGTCACCTTTGTCAGTTCAAATTCCGTCACAACATCTGGATAAAGGAAGGAGACAAATATAAAGCAGCGTTTTCCACCAACTGTGGTCTCTTTGAGCCACGTGTAATGTATTTTGGATTAACAAACAGCCCTGCTACCTTCCAAGGATTTATGAATTCCATCTTCTCTGACATGATCGCAAAAGGGGAAGTCACAGTATATATGGATGACATCTTAGTCTTCTCACCCAATATAGAGAAACATAGAAAAGATGTCAGAGAAGTCCTAAAGTGACTAGAAGAGTATGATCTCTTCTTGAAACCCCAGAAGTGCGACTTTGATAAGGATCACAAGGAGTACCTTGGACTTATCATATCTGAGGGACAAGTCAGGATGGACCCTGGGAAGGTCCAGGTGGTCAAAGACTGGCAAACACCGAAAACCCTGAAAGAAGTCTGCGCCTTTATTGGCTTTGCCAATTTCTATAGACGCTTTATACAAGGGTTCTCAATTACTGCCAGACCACTTCACAACCTGACAAAGAAAAATCAACCCTGGCAGTGGGAAAGACCACAGCAAGAGGCTTTCGACGCCTTAAAGAGGAGATTCATTCAGATGCCTATCTTGGCAATCTATGATCCAGATCTCCCAACCCAGGTCGAAACAGATGCCTCGGGATTCGCCACTGGAGGCATATTATCCCAAAAACACACTGATGGCCTTTGGCACCCTATCACCTTCCGATCACAGTCAATGTTGGAAGCAGAAAGAAATTATGAAATATACGATAGGGAAATGCTTGGCATAATTTGTGCCCTGGAAGACTGGCGCCACTTCGTGGAAGGGCTTCTCCAGTTCGAAATAGTAATGGATCACAAGAACATTGAATGGTGGAGATCCATGTGAGACCTCACTAGACATCAAGCACGATGGGCTCTCTACTTGAGCAGATTCAATTTCACAATCCAATACAAAAAGGGGCACCTTATGCAAGCAGACACCTTAAGCCAATTTTTGGCAGACCAGGTGTTAGATAATGAGGACAACAAACAAGTCCAGGTCCTCAAGCCGGAACACTTTTTAAGTGCAGCACGGGCACATTATCGCCCTCAGAGTTCTCCCCTTACGGAACACATTAAGAAGGCAGGAAGCAGGGAAGCAGAAGTTATAGAAGGATTAAAAACCCTTACAAAAACTGCTCCCAGTGCCTTAAAAGATGGCATCAACCTTTGGGAAGAAGAAGATGGCCTAGTTTACTACAAAGGGAAACTTTATGTACCCAATGTACTGGATCTCTGAAAAGATATTATTCGGGATTGTCATGATTCGGTTACAGCCGGTCACCCTGGTAAAAATGGGACCATCAAGTTGGTATCACACTATTATTGGTGGCCTAGAATGGCACAATATATCACGCGCTATGTCAAAGGATGCGACCGATGTCAGCGATATCAGATGGATAAGCACCCAGTCACCCCTCTGCAACTGCTGGAAGTTCCAGAAGGACCCTGGCAAACAATCGGAGTAGATCTGATTACAGGGCTCCCTTCCTCTTCTGGGAAAGATGCGATCCTAACAATAGTGGATCATTATACAAAGCAAGTGCATCTTTTCCCAGTTACAAGTGGCATTACCGCAGATGGCATGGGAAAAATATACTTCGACCATGTATTCCCTCTGCATGGGATCCCCAAAAGCATTGTCAGTGACAGGGGTCCCCAGTTTGCAGCAAGGACCATGTGCGCCACCTTGAAGCATTTAGGGGTGAACAGTAGTCTCACCACAGCCTATCATCCACAGGCCAATGGCATGACAGAGCATAAAAATCAAGAAATAGAACAATATTTACAACTCTTCATTGGCAAAAGACAGGATGACTGGATCGAGCTACTCCCCACGGCGGAGTTTGTATTGAATACAAGGAAGTCCTCAGCAACGGATCATACCCCATTTGACTTACTCTATGGGTATTGTTACAACTCACTGTCAACTGCCTGGACAGTGGGTTGTATGTGAGGGGAAGGGATTTGGAAGTGGGCAAAAAGGTGAGAGTGAGGGTGAAAGTGCAAGAGGGACGAAGCGAACAGCTCAAGGGCAAGGGATGAGAAGCCTTCCACAAGGTGGGGCTAATCTCCTAGGTAATCAGGAACCGGATCACAAGTGGACAGTCTGGAGCTGTCCATTCTATTCCCAAAGGGTTTATATACGTAATTACAACCGGGACTTTGGTCTGTGCTCCACTTTAGGGGAGGTTAACTTCGCTTTAACTCCCTACTGATCCACCAATGAGAATAGCCCCTCTTTTGGGCTTAGAAATCCACAGTCCGCAGTCTGCAGTTTGTGGACTGCTGTTTAGGCATTGTGGGGTTCTGTTAGTACTCTTCCCACAGGTCTCTAATTTGGCAGGAGTCCGGCCCTGGTCCAGACCGGCCCTTCTCTGGTCTTAATCTAGGGTTATCTTCATCTCTGAGGGTTCTACAAGGTCTCTGGGAGCATCTGGGGATTTCTGGGGGGTCAGGAGGTTTTCTAGGGTGTCAGTTCATGACAGGTATACCCCAGACTTCGCTATCCCTGTGGGACAAGCCACTGGCATCCCCTGTAACAGTTGCATGATGACTCGTAACGGTTCGTGACACAGTCGTGACAAGTATGTTGCACACGCTCTGATCTCTGAATATGATTGTTCTACTATATTTTCTTTATTGAGGGTGCAACCCCTCTTGCTTACTCTTATCCTATTCTATCTCACTCCAGGGCCTAACCCCTGGAATCTATGACTACTGGGGATACCTATCAGAACCTTCTGATTAGCTTAGATCTTCTGATGTGCCTCTCTTTGATTTGACTTCTCAAAACTGTATTTAAGCTACTTAAATCACAGAGACAGACCTTAGGTCTGTTCTCTTGTATCTAATACAGGTGCATTCGACTTCATAGAACCCCACTTGAACTCCCTAAGTAGCAGCTTGAGGAGTCTTCTTCCCAGTAGCTTAGCAGGGCCTATTGCCGCTGCCTTCGACTCATTTTCTGCATGCGCCCCCTCCATATCATTGTGGGCACTTGAAACGTTGACCTGAACTGGATCTTCTTTACTAGAACTTGAATCTTGAGTGTGCCCGGATCTTGAGGGCCTTCGGACACCGAAAACGCGACTGGACACAGCAGGCACCTGGCTGTGACATCCCCAGTTTAGACCAATGCTTACAACAGTTACATCTCACTCGATGTGATGCAGAGGCAGCTATGAGGCTTAGCAAGACACGTATGACTCGTGATCTAGCTCAATCAGGGCACAATTTCCCAAAAGAGGGAGATTATGTCTGGTTGCAGTCCAAAAACATTAAAATCCACCAGCAGTCCCAGAAGCTTGGTCCAAAGCAGTTAGGACCTTTCAAAGTTCTGAAGAAACTCAGCGACCTGGATTACAAGTTGGACTTGCCTCCAGCACTGAAAGTCCACAACATATTCCATGTGGACCACCTTAGTCTATACAAAGGCAACAACGTTAATGGGCTGATGCCCACACCACCAGACCCCATTACCATACAGTGGGTCAAAAAACTGTCCCGATGTTTGCACCATTTCTAGTATTCACTCTATAGCACCTCAGCATTTAGGAATCTGGTTATGGTGTGGCTGTATGTCTGAAAGCCCTGCTTCCTGGCTACCATGCCCAATTTGGATCAAAGAGATTGGCCATGATATAAGCATTTTATGATCAAATCAAATCAATCAATCATCGGGACAGTTTTTTGACCCACATTTTAAATCCACTATCTGCCCAATTACTCCTTTTTTTCACCCCTTTTTGCCTTGGTAACTCCTTGAATCCTTTTAGTCATCTTTTCTATAACTTTTTGCCATCATTCTGGTGCATTTTTATTCCACTCCTCCACCACCCTCTCCCACAACTCAGGTATCCCCTTGACTGGTTAAGAACCTTCTTCGGATCCACCCAGAGGTGTCCAATGGGGCTAATATTTCAAGGGATTGGGCTATCCATACCAGGCTTCAATATTCCTGTCTTAAAACTGCTGGCTTGCCTTCTTGGAATTGTGTTTTGGGTCATTGTCCTGCTGAAACATGCTTTCACCCTCCACCATTTCTTACTTTTCAAACCTTTCCACCACTCTGCCATCCAAAATATCACAGTACTGGCATGGATTCATGATCCCCTAAACCCCTGTAAGCATTCCTAGTCCATTCCACCCCATACAAGACCAATACCATAAGTTCTTCCTCCTCCATGCTTGACTGTCAGGGTGGTGGTTCTGTCAGAGAGTGGTTACCATGAAAATTGGACAGTGGATGACTCGAAAAGGATCTTGTGGTCAGGTGAGACTATAATGAACAGAATTGGTTCAGACAGAAGGAGCTACACTTGGGAAAATAAGGAGAACCACCCTCTGACAGAACCACCACCCTGACAGTCAAGCATGGAGGAGGAAGAACTTATGGTATTGGTCTTGTATGGGGTGGAATGGACTAGGAATGCTTACAGGGGTTTAGGGGATCATGAATCCATGCCAGTACTGTGATATTTTGGATGGCAGAGTGGTGGAAAGGTTTGAAAAGTAAGAAATGGTGGAGGGTGAAAGCATGTTTCAGCAGGACAATGACCCAAAACACAATTCCAAGAAGGCAAGCCAGCAGTTTTAAGACAGGAATATTGAAGCCTGGTATGGATAGCCCAATCCCTTGAAATATTAGCCCCATTGGACACCTCTGGGTGGATCCGAAGAAGGTTCTTAACCAGTCAAGGGGATACCTGAGTTGTGGGAGAGGGTGGTGGAGGAGTGGAATAAAAATGCACCAGAATGATGGCAAAAAGTTATAGAAAAGATGACTAAAAGGATTCAAGGAGTTACCAAGGCAAAAAGGGGTGAAAAAAAGGAGTAATTGGGCAGATAGTGGATTTAAAATGTGGGTCAAAAAACTGTCCCGATGATTGATTGATTTGATTTGATCATAAAATGCTTATATCATGGCCAATCTCTTTGATCCAAATTGGGCATGGTAGCCAGGAAGCAGGGCTTTCAGACATACAGCCACACCATAACCAGATTCCTAAATGCTGAGGTGCTATAGAGTGAATACTAGAAATGGTGCAAACATCGGGACAGTTTTTTGACCCACTGTAGATGGTGAGGAAGAGTATGAAGTGGACCATATCAGAGATAGCAAATGTTTGGTCGCACACTCAAGTTCCTTATCCGATGGAAGGGTTATGGAGAAGGTGAAGATACATGGGAACTGGAACAGAATCTAACCCATGCACAGGACTCCATTCAGAAGTTCTATCGACAGAACCCAGGAGCCCCCAGGAAGATTGCCACAATCCACTTTGCCACTGCCCCTTGGCAGCCCACACAACTCTATATGGCTTACAAGGATGTTACACCCTAGGAAGGGGGTAATGTCATGGCTCTACTTTATTTTTTCCTTTATTTTTCTCCCTTTCAGATCACATGACTGTGGGAAGATTACCCAGCAGTCTCAACACATGATCATGGGAATGTAGTTGTGACATGGATCATGTGACCGAGTCACATGTAATAAGTCACATGCTGCTTAGTCAGCACAAGAGCCACTCAAGAATTACAAGTCGACTTTCTATTGTGTTTACCACAATAAGCAGAGGCCCCACAGTCTAGACGGTTCTAGACCAAGTGGAGCTGCTATCAAGATAAGAGGAGTCCAGCCTAGAAGGTTCTAGGTAAGTGGAGCTCTAGATAAGGGCCCAGGTTGGGCCACAGCCAATTTTAGCACAGAATCACATGTATCAGTAGATAGACATGTTCCAGACCTAAGGGCTAGACTACATATCAGTTATCTACTCCACAGTGACGTCATTATGACATCACACTGTGGAGCATGATCAGTCAGCAGAGTAAAGCAGCTTATGAATCACAAAAGATAAGGCTCAGTCAGCAATACAGCTGACTGATACTTGCTGATTCTTGCTTACACTTGTTGCTTACCTCGTTACACTGAGAAATGTATATAAGACCCCTGTAACAGCCTGTAGCCCCCATCTTGTCCTCTTGGGGCTGCAGGTGAGTAACTGTCTACACGAGTTTGATACATAGTGCTAATGGTATACTGCCTCCCTGTGTGACTCGATCCTTTGGATCTTGTCCTCTTGGGGCTGCAGCTTCTTTGGGTTTCAGAACACCGCTGTCATGGTTGCATAAACCACTGTGGGCAGCAAGGTTCCCCATCATTGCTTGATGCGTGACATTTGCCTCCACAGTACACCCAACAACTTAGGTCACTTTCTTTTCACCCTTCTTTCTCCTGAGTGTACATGGAGCTTCACCCATTACAGAGGGATGTTGACACAGGACGTGTCTGGGGATGCTTCAGGCATCTAAGGATCGCTTTAGCTGTAGATAAGATTAGATTAGGTTCCGGAGTTTTGGACTTTTTACGATATCTTTATTACATTTCTTTCTCACCTTACTCAGCTGATTAGTGATGTCCTTAGTAATGCACAGTTAGCACGTGATATCCCTTTGGCCAATGGCCTTTATCCCTCATTGTTTATTGTCTGGCACTTGTGGACTTATTCCCAGTGCACACAGACCATTTCCCTTGGCCCCTATGGGTATATAAGGGTGTCTGTTTCGTCTCTTACACTTCAGAGTTTTCTTCTCCTCTGAAGTGTAAGTCCCATATCTCTTACTATCTTACCTTTGACTAACTGCTCTCTGTAGTCACTTGTCTTTCTAGGTCAGTAGTATAGTAATATGAGAGTTTTCTTCTCCTCTGAAGTTCACTTGTCTTTCTAGCCTCACCGCTACTAACCACAGTCAGTATAACCAGCAGCATGATTGTTTGACAATAGCAATCGTCAAAATCAGTAGAAATCTGATCACAAAGTGGTTGATTTGGGTCATGTGATCATGTTTATTGCAGCATTTCAAACTTTTTCTTTGATATAGCTTTGTGATATGTAACACACTAAGTCATATTTGGATTAGCTGAACTATAACTACTAGTTATATGTCATAAAATTTTCTCTACCAAAAGCTGCAGCTTGGGCCAAGCCAGGCCAGGGCCAAGCTGTCTGTGGCGGCTTTGGCTCAGCCCTGTCCTGGATGCGTATTTTTGGCATCCCGGACTGATTGAAAACCATCCTGAGGGCATCACATGATTGCATGTCTTGCAGAGTCGACCTTCTTTAACTTAGATAAGATAAGGAGGAGTTCGGACCGATCTGACCCGGTCCATGCGATGCAAAGTAGTCACTGCCCTATGCAGCAATGGACACTGATAGATACACGCAGCCTTTGTTTGAGTAATACAATTTGATGATTTGATTATAGAGTGATCTAAAGTAGTCTAGTATGTATTTTAGATAATGCCAGACTGGCAGAAAGGATCGCGCATTGGTAAATAAGATGTGTCAGGGCACTCAGGAGAGTGGGCCACTGATAACTAATTAGATTTACATCACACACTCGATCGGCTTTGGTATTTCATAGAGTAGTACTAGGACATATTTAAAGACACCCTGTAGCACGCTGCAGACCCCATCTTGTCCTCTTGGGGCTGTAGGTGCGCTTTATCACTTTATCTTTGTATTTACTTAGGCCCAACTAATCTTGTCCTCTTGGGGCTGTAGGCTCTTAGCAAAGTTCAATATAGGTCTATTCTTGCTGCATAAGCAAGGCAGAGTCCTCTGACTGCTTCAAGCCTTACACATGCATTAATCTCCATGTTCTGGGCAGCTTTCCAACAAGGCATTTTCACCTCTGAGTTTTACTACGATCTTTACATCTAATCTAATCAAACATAGCAAGCACGGGATAGAAGCACCTGTTACAGGCCCAGACTTTAGGAAAGCCAGAGCCACCTCAGGCCAAGCCAAAGCCATGGCTTTTGGGCCAAGCCAGGCCAGAACATCACTAACTGAACTTGACACTTGCATCTCTTGACTGACTTGATTGACCTTGACCCAAACCTGAACTGACACATGCCAAAGGACCTGTGTGTGACATGTGAAGTAAGTTCCAAGCACCTGGAGGGAATAGACTATAGATAGGGGGTACCGGTGTTAGTCCGGTACGGCGAGCTGAATTTGCCGGTACAGTTGGCAATAGCACAAAGATCGACCTAAGAGCAGAGCGAGCGCGAATAAGAGTAAAAGCGATTTTTAAGTTCGCTTTTGTGAGAACTGAGTCGGAGCAGACAAGTGGATAGAAGGGATCAAAACTGGATGCTTGATTCTGAACAAACTACTAAGGTTTTTATACATTTTAGCTATAGGAGTAAATATAGGAGACATAAGACAGTAAAGTCGAAACTAGAGGCCAAAGATCTGGCCAGAGAGGCATACAATGTAAACTACAAGTCAATCAGAATGAAATGCAAGGCAAAGAATGCAAGACAAAGGGGTGCGCGAAAGGAGCGGAACTGTAATGTACAACTGTAATGGTTTTAGTCGCGCTTGCATAAAATCGAAACGAAATAAGATGATAATGGAGATATAAAATGCGTTTACTCTTCTGAACGTGAAACCAAAATATCCGAAGCATCTTGAGTTGCCGCGAATGAACGCGGCGATAATCTTGTATCCAAGTGCGATCTTGACACTCCTAAGATCCTTCTCCTCTGGCTGGGCCGGTCTGTCCAGAATGCGCAATACAGCACTCCCCTTCAAGCGCGACAAATCCCAAGGTTTTGAATGTGAGTGGCGACCTTGTACTTGGGAAGCGCCTTCGTAAGGATGTCCGCGGTCATGTCTTCTGTGGGACAGTACTCGAGTTGAATTTGTTTATCGGTAATCGTTTGGCGAATAAAATGGAATCGAATGTCGATGTGTTTGGTGCGCACATGGTAGTTATCGTCTTCTGCAAGTCGGATTGCGGCTTGATTGTCGCATAGTAGAGGTGTCGGAGTAAGGGTAATATCGAATAGGGACTTGAGAAGGCGTCGCATCCAAATGCACTCCTTGGCTGCATGAGTTGCGGCCACATATTCTGCTTCTGCGGTAGAAAGGGTAATTAGCTCTTGCTTTCGCGAAGCCCAAGAGACTGCTCCGCCGTCGATGAGGAAGGCGAAGCCAGATATTGCATGGCGGTGTTCTTGTGACGCTCCATCTGCGTCTGTGTATCCAATAAGATCGTGCGCTTGTCCTTCTTCTTCGACGCGTTTGCTGCGAGTGCTTCTTCTGGGCCAGTCTTGCCCTTGCCATTCTTGATAACGCGTCGATCGTACTCATCGGTTGCCAAGCCGATGACGCCATCCAGGGTGATAGCGGCAGTGGTGAAATGCCCTATTGAACTGATGGCATTTTTAGTGTTTTCATATGAAGCGGGGAGGGAATTGATAAGAATGGCATAGTATTCTTGATCACTGAGAGTCTTCCCGTTGGCTGATAGATCCTCCCGCATAGAGTGCATCCTAGTGAAGTGCGTGCGAATGTCCTCGGTTTCATCGTACGTCGCGTTCTTCAGCTTGTTGCTCATCTCGATCAGTACCAACTCTGATCGCGTCTGGTAAATCTTCTTCACAGCATCCCATACCTCCATGGCAGTTGTATTGACTTTGACTTGGTTGAATACGTGGTCGGGAACTGTAACTGCAATCAGTTGCTTGAAGGTGGATTCTTCTACTCTCCAGCGGCGCTCCAGAGTCATGCCATTGACGATGCCAGCTTGAGTGTAGGAAGCGAGAACATTGGTATGGGTAAGATGTTCGTCCCATTGATTTGCGTCGAATGTCCAAAGCATCTTGTCTCGGTACGTGACCCAGTTCGAGCCATCCACGGCTAACTTGATGACGTTGGTGCGTAAATCGATGCTCATATCGGCGAAAGTGATAAGTTGATAACGGGTAGATTAGGGATACGTGCTTTAGAAAATTCGGCTAGTTTCTTGATTTAATTTGCAACTCCAGGGCCCATAACCTGGAGGGAATAGACTATAGATAGGGGGTACCGGTGTTAGTCCGGTACGGCGAACTGAATTTGCCGGTACAGTTGGCAATAGCACAAAGATCGACCTAAGAGCAGAGCGAGCGCGAATAAGAGTAAAAGCGATTTTTAAGTTCGCTTTTGTGAGAACTGAGTCGGAGCAGACAAGTGGATAGAAGGGATCAAAACTGGATGCTTGATTCTGAACAAACTACTAAGGTTTTTATACATTTTAGCTATAGGAGTAAATATAGGAGACATAAGACAGTAAAGTCGAAACTAGAGGCCAAAGATCTGGCCAGAGAGGCATACAATGTAAACTACAAGTCAATCAGAATGAAATGCAAGGCAAAGAATGCAAGACAAAGGGGTGCGCGAAAGGAGCGGAACTGTAATGTACAACTGTAATGGTTTTAGTCGCGCTTGCATAAAATCGAAACGAAATAAGATGATAATGGAGATATAAAATGCGTTTACTCTTCTGAACGTGAAACCAAAATATCCGAAGCATCTTGAGTTGCCGCGAATGAACGCGGCGATAATCTTGTATCCGAGTGCGATCTTGACACTCCTAAGATCCTTCTCCTCTGGCCGGGCCGGTCTGTCCGGAATGCGCAATACAGCAGCACCTGTATTGAATACAGAAGAACAGACTTAATGTCTTGTCCTTTCTACTAGGGTCTTATATACATGCATGCTGATGGGGAGACTATTCTGGTAGCTACTAGGGTCTTCACTAGACAGTCTAATGGTTGTACAGTAGAATGTCCCAGAATGATTAAAATGGTGGAGGGGTTGTGCCCTCTACTACTGATCAGTAAGCAGATGAGTAAGGTTCTCAGTAAGCAATCAATCAGCAGTATAAATGGTAAGTCATAAGTCCTTCATCAGCAAGTCATGTGGTATGAGCATTCATGTGCAAAAGTAAAAGTAAAAAAAAAAGAATAACAAGCTATGTGACTTCAACCCTTGTGTCCATCCTGGAAACCATCACATGATCTGTGGGAACATACTCATGCAGATCTGAGTATGACATTTTCTTATCTAAATACCCACAAGTTCAGATCCAGGTAACTCACAAGTGCACTTGTGCTAGGCCCTAATAACCAGCAGCATGATTGTTTGACATAAAGAACTTGCACACATTTTCATGGGTTACCCCTGCCAATCACTACAGATGTGTGGAAAAGGAATGTGTCAATCCATGCACAAGCACTTGCTTTGGTCTGGCAGAGTATGTGAGTAGCAAAAAAATTGACAGATTGTTACATACCATCCTAGGAATGAGACTTTCCAACAAATGTAATTGATGATACAGGTTCATGGAAGACCAAAGTTTGTTCTGCCAAGGGAGGCAGTTGCCATGATGCATTCCTTGGAATTGGGCTTCAGATCAAGAATGCCTGTGCATATAATTTTCAACTCAGTCAAGTGCTCCATAGTCATACTGGAGAAGGTAAGAGACTGCAGGGAGTGAGTTAATGGAATGCCAGAAGGTTTCAAGTAGCAGGTTGACATGATGCTCTCTTTGTTGGGGTTGAAAGCTGGAAGAACCTCAGGTATGACCCAAACTATGAAATGGTATTCCATTAACTCACTCCCTGCAGTCTCTGACCTTCTCCAGTATGACTATGGAGCACTTGACCAAGTTGAAAATTATATGTATGGGCATTCTTGATTTGAAGCCCAATTCCAAGGAACACATTGCAGCAACTGCCTCCCTTGGACAGAAAGAACTTTGGTCTTCTGCAAACCTGTATCATCAATTACATTTGTTGGAAAGTCTCATTCCTAGGATGGTGTGTAACAATCTGTCAATCTTTCTGCTACTCACATACTCTGCCTGTTGAGGTTTCAGCACCCTAATCAAGGGACATTCAGTCTCAGGAAAAGTATAGCCATGTTGGGGATTGAACCCAAGACCCCCAGACATTCTAGGTCCAGTGCTCTAACAACTGAGCTACATGGCCTTGGGAACTTCAAGGTGGTTTCTGTGTGTTATGCCCTAGCCATAACCAGTCCACCCATGTACAGTGTGCCATTACTAGGCTTCAGGCACTTCTCAACACTGCCAGACTGAAGCAAGCACTTGTGCATGGATTGACACATTCCTTCTCCACACATCTGCAATGCTATCACAAGATAAGCACATGGTTGTCAACATGGAACATGTTGTTCCAGCCACTACTATCAGCCCATCAAGTTTGTCAACCCTTTCAGGATTTGTAGACTACACTGCTATAGTAGCAAGTCAATGTGTTGCTGGTAAGTCTGCCTTGACTTATCTCAACTGCCAAGCTCATTGTTTCCTCCAGCTATTCTTCTGAGATCACCACTACTTTATGCATGTGGAATTCTTCAGCAAGTAGATCCTCCTAGCTTCTAGTGCATGTTTCCAATGTCCTACTTTTTCTCGGAAAAAGGTTCTCCATGGTTTTCTGACCAATAAATATGATTGGACCTTCCTTCTCATCCAGCTCAATGATAATTATGATGGGGCCTCCAATAAGCAATCCTCTGTGATTTAGTCAACCACCTTTGGTGGCCAACCTGTTTCTGATTTGATTGCTGGTATTTTGGCATGCTGGGTGAGTTTGATGCTACTATGCAAGATTGAATTGTTGATTGATTGGTTTGAAGCAGTGTAGTCAATGATACTCTATACAACGACTTGTGTGTATTCAGACATGGAACATAGACTAGTAACCATGCAACTTAGGCAAGTGCATCAATAAATTCAATTTCCAAAAAAAAAGAACCATCATGTGAATGGAACCCCCCTCTCTAAAAAACGACAAACAGACAAAAGGATCTATGGGCGGACGTGTACAGATGTAAAAGGTGTACTGGTGCTTTGTAAGTTATATCTCACTCCACTCCGTTAACCTTGCATGATGATCTGTCGAGACGTGATGATCCGTTGTGCAAGAGCGCTCAGATTCGCATCAGCGACGACGACGTCCGGAGCATACTCCACTCCAAACATCTCCCTTATCGCACGAGCGATTCGCCATGCCTGTCGCTCAGACCAAAACCGGAAATCGTCAGGGTCACCTCCCTCTCCCTCTTCGTTACCGCCACTACCCCCCGACGGGCATGAACTGGGGATCAATGACGGGTCGCCATCCAGACAGAGTGGGACCACGTGGGCAAGTGCAGCGCGCACCGATTCGAAGTCGACCTTTTCTAGGTGGTCCACTTTAGGTTAGGGGAGGGGGGAATATGTACATGATTTAGTGAGCGAAGTGAAGAGTACAAGGGAAAAACGCACCGTATATCTCGATGGGCCCGTCCAGCGCAAGGACATTATACATCCCATCATGGTGATACCGCACTTCATACCGACCGACCGTCCACGGTAACGCATCTCCCTGAAACACGACCGTACCGCTTTCTTCGTCGCTTGATGGGCCGCCGCCACTACTAACACTACCATCACCTTTCACAGAGCTCGAACCCGAACCTGAACCTGAACTTGAACTCGTGGAACTCGTATGACTGTTGATATCCTCGCCAATAGGGAAATCACCATCCCACTCTTTGTCATGGACGGGCATCCACATTCCCAAGGACGACGTACGCGTCACCAGCGACGATTGGTTCGCCCCAACACGATACAAGCCGATCCAGTCTCTCCGGGAATGGTGTCGTGGCACTTTCCATGCAATCTTGATCTGTTCTCCAAGGTGGAATCGTAGCACCCCGCCGTCACAGTCCGCGCGACGCGATACTACGCGTACCTTGTACTTGTCCGTCTCGTACGCTGACAAGTCATTTGCCAGGAGCCTGCATCACCCAATCCCGTATTCCTTCATCAGCACCCTGAACCCGATTTCTTTAAAAGACAGTGAAGGACAAGATACGCACGGGATAACAAGCTTCTCGCGTGATTGTTGTAGAAGGAATTTGGTGTCCTGCACAACTTCAGACAACTTGGGGCGAGCTGTGCGCACATCGAATTTCGTCAGCAGGAGCAGACTGTCAAGGATAGAAAATATAAGGCAGAGCATACACATGGCTAAGAATTCCTCCACCACCTCCGCGGCATCTTCATACACCCTATCTAACGTGCCGCGCATCTCTTGCACGACCCGCCTGATCTCTGGGGCATGCCGTCCTGCGCGACTCTCGAGCAGCCGGGCATTATGGCTCGCGACCTTTTTCACCACCTTTGTAAAACCGGCATCCTTCCGCAGGCTATCGCCGTACAACTTCCGCATGTGCGGACTACAGTAGACACGACACAAGTGACATGTGAGTGGACGGGTGACCAACATAAAGCAGGAATCAATTAAAAAAACGCACTGCTCAACGCAACGCAAGAACCACCAGTAAGAGATGTGTCGTACACCTGCAAGGATATAGACAAACTTGCTCCCACTGATGAGAGCCATCCCAAAGAAGGCGGCCCCAGCCACTATCTCTGGGTTATTCAAGTACCTAGAGTTCGGTTTAAGTCTTGTGCGGGATTCAGGTGGTAAACGGTGTGGGTTACCGGTATATGCCCGAGTAATCGAGCGAAAAGGGGTAGTCGTCCATGAAAAAGTCGCCGTAGAACCAGCCTGCAGGTCAACGTCGTCAAGAGACGAGCGTCAGAGAACGTCCAATTTACTGACCGAAGACACCTAGGACCTCGTATGACTCAGTAGTTACCCAGATATGGAACGCGATCAATATCTACGGGGTCTGTGAATATGTGCACATAAACTTGACGGGTGAGGGGGAGAATGCTTTGGACTCACTGCTCCAACCGTGTGTCGTAGCAATCCGTGGCCCGTAATCCAAGCGAGCGGTGGGTCATACGTCTTCCACACGAGCCCAAAGCACGACACTGGTCCCATCTCCATCAGACCTGACCAAACACAACGAGAAAAGGGGAGCCGACAGCAACGAACCATAACTCATACACATGCTCAGATTGTACACCGCCTTCCAGCTAGCAAATGCCTCCCTTACCGCACCGCGACTCCCATCGCGCGCCGGGTAGTGGTAGTGCTTCAGAAAGTGTCGCACGAGGAACTTTCGTGCGCTTTGGGCCTGCAATACAAGTCCAAGGCCGAAAGTGTGGAAGAGCGTCCAAGCAAGTGCATGACCAAAGTGTAGCTCTGGGCTGCTAAGCATCAAGTTTGGGAGGACAACAATCAGAAACGGGTACGCCATCGCAAGGAGGAGCATAAAATCCTGAGCCCTATCCAATGTCGCCCCCATCCATCCCAAAAAAGAGTGAATCCTTAGCGAGCTAGAACACCAAACAGGAAAAAATGGGACGTACCGGAATACATCGAGATGGACCAAGAAGATAGTGTCACGGCGGAAATACCTATTACGTAGATCATGGTGTGATAACGGTGAGTGACTGCGCTTCTTCTCTAGAGCGATAGGTGGGGTATCTGCAGGTGGTATTACGTTGGTGGGCTTAGTTGTTCTGGCACCCCCTTGTTGCTGCAACTCAAGCTCCGTCTCTGTTTCACTGTCAGATGCAGTTGAACCCTCTGTGACTGACGGCGTTGAGGGAGGGTCAGAGAACGCGCGGGCGCGTAAGAGTGCTTGTCCCTGTGCTTGAGATGACGAAGGCGCCAAAGACAGTGCATTTGCCGAGCCGCTGACGGGCGGCGAGGCTCGGCGGATGGGCACACGTTGAGCGAGGGGTTTACGCTGACCGTAAAAACGCTCGATATCTCAAGGGTCAAGCCAAGGGATCAGATTACGAGAAAAATAAAGAATAGTGTTGATAGGAGAAACTCACGGGGATTCTCGAAAAAGACGAGAAAAGCAAATTGAGCTGCGTGCGCTGCGAGACTGACAAACAAGACAGGGTAGCTGCCCACGATAAGGGATATGCCGTAAATCCATGCGTATCCTGTTTGCGTTCCGATAAGTCATTGTGTGACCGATAATTTGACGGGATAAGGGCTTACCGACGGAGTACATGGGATGGGGCGCAAGTTCAAACACGCCGTCAAATACGAGCGCACCACGCTGGAAGAAACAATCACCCCAATACCAGCCATAATCCTTAACGACGTGGTGCGCCTCGGACTTGACCCAAAGATTGAATGCAATGAGGACGATCCCGCCAAGCCAGCTGATGGGCAATCAGACATCTCTAATGAAGGATAAGGGGGTGACGGTATGGTGGAACTGACCGTAAGACATGAATGAACATAGAAAGCCCAGATGGCACACGGAAGCAAGCAAACGCGAACAAACAGAATGATAAGAAGTCGCTGAAGAAGGGAAGAAAGGATCAGAGGAAGGCCGTCTGAGAGACAGAACACGGACGGAATGGAAAAGTACGTACTTGATCAGTATAATATCAACAGCTTGTCTAAAGAGCAGCCATGTATTGTATTCGAGCGGAAGTTCCTGTAAATGGATAGTCGGATTGAATGAAGGCAACGGCGAATTGGCCAGACATGAGGGAAGCGGCGCACGTCAAAGGAATAGTCCTTTCCCATCTTACCCACGAGTTGCCTGCGGATCCAGGCGCGTACCTCTGGCCTACGTTTCTCATCGAGCCAGCCAAGCCTGTGCACCGACCTGACGATCCACCTGCGCTTGCTCTGCTTTGTCAAGACGTACCCCAACCCAGCATCATAGGCGGCTCTCCAGAACGCGAAATAGAGAAAGAAGAAAACTTTGCGGGAAGTAGACGGCAAGGCGTAAAAGAGGAGCAGCTGGAGCGCGAGGAGAGCGAGGTTGACAATGTCGATGTGCGATTTTGGATAGGAAGGGTGAAAAAGTGCTGTGATGACATCGTGGGTTGTCGGGACGCGGAAAACTGAAAGGATACGTCGAAAAACGTGTCAGATAGCAAGCGAAGCAGGATGGCGGTGGTAGGAATGAAGGAGTAAGCGTCGCGTTAATTGCGCACCTTGACCGGACGGAGTTTTGCCCCAGACAATCTGATCCCGAGCAGCCGCGGATTTAGCATCATCTGGCTGGTCATAAGAAGACGCGGGTTCTTGTGCTATCACGGTGTCTCCTTGTGACTGTATGATGCGCTGGCGCAGGCTATCCTCGAGTGGGGACGACATGGTGGTAGTCGGGGTAGAAAAAAGCAGCGTGCAGACGTAAAAGCGAACATGGGTCCACGCGCCTTTATTTCTCGCTCGCTTTCTCCGTGTCCACGTCATCACGTGAATATATACCATAACGTGTATCATCCATGGTGTTATGTTGTAGATGGCGACGACGAGGAAGTCCTCAACAAAGTGTGGATCAAGGTACGGGTACCGGCCCTAACTAAATTCAAACTCAAACCCTTTTAGTAGTAGTAGTAGAGTAGATATCTACTAATCCCTTCACCAGGTACCGAGTTGCTAATGAGGGGGAAGAGAAGAACCCTCAACTTCGTCATTAATTCAGCTGCTTCCTCGTACAAATAAACGACTGTCATGGCCTCCTCGAGCTCGAATCGTCCCCCTCTCGCCCTCGCCTCTATACCCTTACGAAGTCCATATACGACAGATCAACTTTGGTTTGGCCGACCAACTTTTTGCGCTGATGGTATGTCTGCGCCATGCCGTATAGTTGACACCACCCGGTTAGGGTGCTCAGTATACATCATGCATCTCATCTCTACAATACTAGTATACCAATATTAACTTAACTAATACTCACTTTCGTCTGATGATTGCTCAGGTTCTGAATCTACCAACATGCTTAAATCCGACACCGTGCTCCATTCCGTTTGAAGACCCGACTCCATTTCCCTTACCCCTGCGTAACGCTTCGTATTTCTTCTTCGACTCCGCGAGCAGCTGCAACTTTCGCCTCCAGTACAGTGATCAATCGTTCGAACCCAGTGGTTGCCGCAACGCACAGACACAGGTGCCACTCAACCTGGGTACGGGCCACATCGCGAGAATCTGGGTTGGCGCGATCAAACTCCAGAGCAAAGCGTACCCCGGTCCTATCAAATCCTCCAGATAAAACCGGCCATCGAGAGGCTTCTCACGGGCGAAGGTTATAACCATAGGGCCCCGTTCACTTTCCCTGCCTCCCAGGCATCATTGTAACGGTGGCCTACTGTTCTGTGTTTTAATTCGATGAGTCTGTTGGGAGTTCCAACGAAGTACTAATGACGAGACAGTTCTTATGCATTCAAGGGCAAAGAAAAGAAAGGGCAACCGTTGATTCGTGAGTAAAGAGACCTAAGGAACTTACAAGGAGCTCAATACTGTCTGGAGTGATCAGAAGAAAATGAGAAAGTTATCTAATCACAATTATATCATACAATAAAGTCACCTGATTCAAGTCATCATTATCAATCAATCTCCCATAACCATCCTTGTGCACAACTCTGCCTGGGTTTCTCTGCACCGCTTGGATGAACCCATTAACAGATGAGGAGGCCTGGTTGAAGTCCAAGGTAGAACTACCCCTGGTGTAAACCTGAAGCAGCTCCGCTATACTATGCTGCCTTCTGTAGGTTTCGTAGACGTGGAACGCATGGGACCGCATTTGATGCAGAGCAGCCTGGAGGAATGACAACAGGGTGGCCCGGTTATCACTTGATCGCATGTTAACTAGAACTAGAGATGTTGGGCAGTGACTACTCGTAAATGCCCAGCAGAGACACAGCCCTCAGTGACATCAGGAAAATTAGGATGACTAGCCTAGAATGGTAAGCATGCACTCTAAGCACTCTAGCACTAGTCATCCTAGGCATCCTAGATTTGTAATCTTCATTAGCAGGCTAGTCGAGAACAATACTACCATCAACGTGCAAGGTAGGACTCCTTGCATTTTGCGTCAGAATTTACAACTCAAAGCATGATCACGATTGCGTCAAGCTTGTATTATTATTGATAGCGATGGTGTGCGGCTGCATTTGTACCCGGACCAGGTAATTAGAATTAGTCATGGCAGGCTCACGCCAACTGATAGTTCCTGTCGTTGACAAAGACGCAAAAGGCCCCTATGACTAGGAGGATAAATAGAATGGGTGTGCTGGACGTTGGACCTCAACATCTCACAATCCAAACCGCATATTAACAACCGCATATTAACACATGTCCGGGTACAAGAACTTCGCTGTTGTAGGCGCTGGCAGCACCGGCAGCTTCATTATCCGGCAGCTCTTAAAGGACAAGTCCGCAGGGATTGTTAACAATGTCGTCGTGCTCACTCGCGAGGTTGGGTCCTGGCTGATTTAATGTATATGGTTCACTCATCGTTCATGGTCAGGGATCCAAAACTACTGTTGACGGCGACGCCAAATTGATCCCGGTTGACTACTCAATAAGGAATCCATCAAGAACGCACTGGTCGGCGTGGACGTTGTCATCTCAACGATCGCTGCGACCGTCATTAACCTACAAGTGGGACTCGCAGAAGCCGCGAAGGAGGCGGGTGTCCAGCTTTTTGTCCCATCAGAATTCGGAGCACAAACAGAAGGGGAAACGGAAGGTTTCTTGGGCGCAAAGGCTAACATTCAAACCCAACTGAAGGCTCTGGGCCTCCCGTATACTCTGTTTTACACTGGAGGATTTGCAGATTACCTTTGGACACCGTACGCACCACTTTTTCCCCTATTTAACCGTCGGTTTGAAAGCGGACCGGGACAGGACCTTCGGACTCGATGTCACGAGCGGGAAAGTGTCCATCGGTGGCGATGGCAACAAGCAGAATCCATTCACCTCCCGAGTCGACATTGCACGATACGTTTCTTATATCCTGACCCGACTACCAGCTGAGCAGCTGAACAATCGCTCCTTTGCCATGGCCGGGGACAAAAAGGTTTGTGAATAAAGAAACATCCCAAGGATGCCTATTAACGGAGTCTCGAAACAGTCGTTCAACGAGTTATTCAAAGAATATGAAGCAAAGACCGGCAAGAAGCTGGAGATCACTTATATACCAGTTTCTGAGCTTGATGCGCGATTGGCGACCAACCCCAGAGACGTTTTCGCATTCTTGCATAAGCTCTGGTCGACAGGATCCGAGAAAGAGAACGACAACCACCTATATCCTGATTGGAACCCGTCCCCTCTTATTGACAATTTGCCGGTCGCATGAAAGACACGGCTGTATGATACATGTTATGTGAAACTAGCTTTTCGAATGAATGTGTATGGTCAATAGTCAATAGTCAGTGTTTGGCTGTGACGCATGACTATCCGGCGTCTATCCATCTTACTTCGCTCAGTTGCGACATGTTAAGGTTCAGGCCTGGCACAGCGATACCAATGAGGCGTGGTCTTACCCCCTCTCTCAGAACTCCCTCTCCAGATTCTACTACTCTAATCTCCCTCCTGATCTTGTAGCCTCACATTTTGTTGCATGACCAGCTCTCAAGTAATGGTTTCATTCAACAGCCTCCAAATAGTTTTCGAGGAGCGAAGTTTATTTTGGAAATTTATTATCTGATATTTACCTGCTACGATCGTCGTGGTTGACTAGCCTTGAGTGCGTTTCCCCTCCTCCACAATGGCTCCCTCTGTCTTCACACACTTCTCCTCCCCCCAAAACACATGTTGCACGCGTCTGACCTTCGTACCCTCTCCCCATACACATACATCGCAATGCGCCTACATGACTCTCCCTCATCCCTTCAGCTACCTACCATACATGTACTTAAGAATGGATGTGACGAACCCCATCCAGGACCTCACAGGCAAAGTGGGCCCATCTCTGCGATTCTTAATGTCGCTCATTCCCCCATCCTCGACCTGGGATCCAAAAACACAACCTTTTGCTTGTCTATGCCCGCACCCCGCCCCTGCCCCGGTCTTATTTTTTCATCCCCCTGTACACACACCCCTGTACGAATACAACCTGCGGTGAGTGCGAGGCAAAGCGTGTTCCCGAAAGGGGAGAGGCAGAGAGAGAAGAGGGAGCCCTGAGTTATCTATGACGACGTTGAGGCCAAACGAACGAATGTAATCACGTGCACTAACTCACCCACCGAATTCTCATCGGGTTTGGGATGCTGAAGCTGAAGTGAGAAGTGCTATGCTGTGGGGGCAGCTGCCAAGGCCATCCCATTTCCGTGGTCCGAACCTATCTGCAGATAGCGTCTTGGTCATCGGTGATGGTACCTGGCCTGCCGCGCTCACGTTGAACCGCATTTCTGTCGCACCATGGAGAGGAAAGAAGGGTGCACCAAGTTGCGCATGGGGACTTGCACTTGATAAACCTTTTCAAGACACTCTAGTCCTTTCTCGGGGTATACCTGGTGCTGGTGCTGGTACTGGTGCTGGTGTTCAAGTCATGAGTAGAGTCACTCTGTTAGCATCGGCAATGCGTGACCTGCGTATTGAGTCGATGTCGATTGGAATTCATTGATCCATCATAATTGTCGACCTCGACAACATCGTGTACATCGACAAGCACAGGCCAGATGAGCAACCCACAGCCGGCTACTGTTACGTCACAACAATACCTAGAGAGCAGGCTTCAATGCAACCAACATTGGTTGTTCAATCGGAATAGGAAATTCAGACGCAACCTCATTGTCCCCTGGAATCTACGAGCAAACCTTGCTTGCTCTGTCGGCGCTGAAAATCGGTCGTATCCATGGCAGCGTTCATTCCATGTCACCAGCACCAGCACCACCCCCGCACTCGCGTTCGCGTGCTCAACGCCTACACTCGTTAGGTGATGACTCGTATTTGGTACCTGACACGAATTGGATTGTGCCAGAGGAAAATGAAAACAGTCAGGTAAGAACGGCGCCGTTTCTCTTTCTCATTATCACTCACACACCTCTCTCTTTAAGCTGATAAAAAAATTGTTCCATGTATGCGCATTTTTCTCTCTGTAATAGCAACGCGAGATGACGATCAGCGAGAGGCTTCAGCCGACGATCGGCGCTGCCACCGATGAGAGGGACAAGGCTGTAAAGCGAGGTACGTACAATTACCTATCCTTCCCGTACAGTTGATTATATATCGTGTCGTCATCCATCATGCAGCCAAGATGACAGGCAACTCTCTCAATGTCGCGATCGGCGTCCAAGTCGTCCTCGGCGCGCTTACCACCGGCCTCGGTGCAGCCCTCTCTGGTAAGTCAGTACGTGAGTACATTAGTTACTCTTTCAGGAGTGGGAATTCCTACCTGCCGGCTACAGTCATTCGTGGGGATATCTGTCCTCGGCGGCGCGTCGACTCTTGCCGCGTCATACCTCACCCGTGCGCGTGGCTCAAACGAGCCCGAGTTCTCGTTGTTGCACGCCAAGTCCTTCAATCAGTTCTTGCGAGAAGTGCACGGGTTCAAACTCGACCACAGACACAAAAATTGGCCATGCACTCGACGCCGTATCGAGGAATTCCGGCTTGGTCTCGAGGGCATACTTGGCAACCCGGCTAGGAGCATGGCGATGGGGGACGACATGGGATCCCGTCCTGGCAGCGTCTTTATGCCTGCGGGACTCGAGGTCGGTGTAGGTGTCTGTGCTTGGGGTGGAGAGGGTATGGGCAAGAATCCTGGCATCAGTGTGGGCATGGAAGCAGGTGCAAACGCAGCAGCTCCTGGAAAAGGACCCGACCGCGGCATCGATGTTCTCCCCCAGTAACAACAACAACAATAATAATAATAATAACAGCATCCAGTTATCGATATTGCTCATGACCTTATGGATTCTACATTCGATCCAGACGCTCCGCCACGAAATTCAGGGACAAAGACACCTTTGGGTCACTCGATGGTCTAATTCTTCTTCTTGTCCTCCTCATCTCATAAGTCTGCATGAGCTGAACACACCTTTCCTTCTCTCTGGGAGCCTCTCTCTGGGAGGAAGGGAGAGACAAGTCGGATAAAGATAAATCTTTTTTTGCGTTATCGTTGAAGGTTCTGGCTGCTTTATAAAGTGCAGTAAATGATAAGTAAATAGGTCGAATTTTGTTTACCCCGCGTCTCTCTTCCCTCCCTAGCCTTGCCTTGCATCATTCATCTCCGACCGACTTTTTATTCGAAAACGTGCAAGACCCCAGCTAACTCGAAAAAAAACAAATCGGTTGTCTGTGGTGGATAGCTTTATAGTTAATATGCAGGAGTTTGTACAGGTGTGTGTGTATGTGTGTGTGTATGTATGTATATGTATGTGTTTTCGCGTGCGCAGTTTGACGCACGCCTGCTAATTCCGGCACACATGTGAAGCAGGTTACACCCTTCTCTTTTTCTTCCACTGGAAGTGCCAAAACCAGACAACAATCGGGAGACTGGCATTCTGAATCCATCGTTTGATCCGGATGGTACTTTGGAAACGCGCACTGTCCATGGGAGAAAGCCGGTAGTCATCTTTATTGGTCCTTTGGCGTCCTTGGAACACTGGGATCGGATACAGTGACGTACTAGGGTTCAACAGCCGGGGAAATTTATCGAGGTTCGCCCATGTGACCGACAACGTTTTCTACATGACATAATGGCCTATTTCCCCATACTTTTCTGTAACGAGGCACAGACATTCGGTGCAATTTTCAAAACTTACGCTCAGATGTTACGCAACCTTGGCATTGTTGTGAAAATGGTCACTAATTGTGACCTGAATGGGGAGTGGAGGCCAGGCTGTCATCGGAAGTACTGCAATATATGATCATATAACGGTTGTGCCGATAGGTAATGAGGTGCGCGTGTCTATTGCCGTGAAGATAAGAAAACCAACGAGCGAAGGTTTGGTGAGACGCGTGAACAGACGGGGTGCGAAACAGGACTAGACAAGTTTCCTAGAGTAGCATGGGGAGGGGATGCAAGAACACATGGCGGCACGGTAGAGGAGGCTTATACGTGGAGGACTGCAGCAGCAAGGGCACAATGAGGGGAAGATGGTCAGCAATCTCTTCTTGACCTCCAGAGGACATGTACAAGGTGCTGCTCGTGGCCCAGCAGGCAGACTGGTACTGCTTAGCCATCCGAGAACTCAAGTGCAGGCTGTTCCCTATTCAGTAACTGGGTGGATTTCAAACAATATTGTGACACTATGGAGGTGCAATCCCTGAACTTCCAACTTTGCTACCACTGCAGGGAGTTCTTGATGCCCTGACCTACTCAGGCAGCACAAAAACCAAAAACGACATGCCGAATTAGTGTGTCAAAGTGATACCAGTCAGGGCAGAATTCAAGCGTACAGGATCCAAGCGAGTCCACGAGGAGTTTAAGGCGAGGCTCGAGCACTGCTTGATAACTGGGAAGGAGATAGTGAGGCCATTTCCCGGATTAAAAAGGTGATGTGATGTTCCCGGATTCGTCGAAGAGGGGGAGGAAAGCCGACAGAAAAGTTCCTATGCTCAAATCGCAAAAAACTAAATACTCAACGCTAGTACCTGCTGATTGTCGACACGATATCCGAAAAACCTTCGGATCACCATGCCTTCTTCCTCCCTTCAGCCTTCCCAAGGATCCCTTACCTCAATAAAACTACCTTTTTGCCTTGTAGTAAGTTGCATCACAACCTTTGAGGATGAAGGAAGAAATAAGAAAAGTCAAGTCTTAATCACGCACGATTGATTGTTGCGGCTTAATCGGGCCGGAGCTTTTAAATAAAAGCTCTCACGGCCGGCTCACAGTTTAGCACCACATAGACATAGCAACTTAGCAGCTGAACTGAAAAGGCAGTACGCTTAGTGGTCGCCGCACCCACACACTATCTCGTTATAATAGAGCCAACCTTTTTTGCGATCTAATGTCCAGCTTGGAGGCATTTTATCAAGAGTTGGATGCAAGAATGTCCACGCCCAACGATGACGATTGGCACGACTATTCTGCACGCAAGGGCGTGTTCATTCACACAAGGTACGAGCTCAGGACCTCAAAATAATTGCGCTTATCCAAATCTCGTCGCAAACAGCACCTCTGTGTCGTCAGGGCGGGCTTACTCGAATGACGATGATTCAATTCCTCGCCTAGCTACAACTACGAACCCTTCCGTTCCCATGCCCACCGAGCCTGTGTATGTATACCCGTGTATATACAATTTTTGCAGCTGGAGTTTTCACTTTATTGATAACCCGCAGGCTGTCTGAGCGCAAAGATCCATCATCGATGCAGAACCAAGTGAGAGACCGAAACTGCCCCTAACGAAAAGGGGGTTCCCAGCCCGGGCTCCAACTTCTTCTGTGCAAAAATCTCAGAGACGCCAGAAAACAAAAACCACCGAAGTCGCCGCTTCCATTCAGGACATGACTTCTCTCATCGAGGAATTCACTGATGTACCTGACTCTCCTGCTGCTGCGCGCGATAGTAAAGTCTCATCCAGGCCTTTCTTGGAGGAAACAAGTACCATCACTACCCCTGGGAAGACACCCCGAAAAAACACTCGTGCTCGTTCCAAGCCTTCCGTCAAGCATTCAAAGACACTAGTTACGTCAATGGCAAAGCAGTCCACAGTGAAGAGGAAGAAGACGGCCAAGGATAAACCCAAGCTCGTGACGCCTATCGAGTTCGCACGAAGGCTACAGGAACAAGCCCTCGTGACGAATCCTCTAACCACTCCGCCGCAAACTTCTGATGATCTTGGCAGTCACAAAGCACGACGACAACCGGCGGAGATCAAGCTCCCCCTCAAGGCAGTCCAGTCCTCTCAGTATTTGAAAGATTATATTATCTTCTATACAGGTGGTGACCTCACGTATGCCTCAGCCAGGACGCGAGGGTGCATGAGTTATGTACGTTGCTTCTCGGCATCTCCCCTGTATGCGAAACCATTCGTACCCAGATTCATCGACACGGTGGGACCGTGCTTGCAACTTTCGACGCGGAAACGGCCACGCACATCGTCACAGAAACCAACGAGAAGAATACCCTTCGCGCTCTCGGTCTCAAGAGCCTGTCGGAAATTCCCCTCTGGATACCCACGGTCAAGTGGAGTTGGGTGATTTCAGGCAAGCCCATATCCGGGGAGAAAGATAAACGGCAAATGGATTATGAATTCATGCACGCTGCGTTCCCGAGTCGCATGGATGCGGATCGATCCTTCACCGGGCAGGGCAGAGGGAAGCAAGAGGTGGACATCGTCCATGCGAGCCAAGCTCTTGTCACTGGCCCTCAACAGCCAAGCATAATCCGTGCGTCATTTCTCGTGCTCTCCGCCACCTGATGCCCATTCATGCTGTGTTCCGGGTCATGGGCGCAAAACAATTTTTTTTTAAAGTTCAAGAGCTGAATCTTCATCGTCACGCGAGTCATCACGCGAGATTGACGAAGACGAGCCGCGTGTCTTACCAGGGGTGTTATTACCGGAGATGCACAGAGGAGACAATGAAGTGAGACCGTTCATTTTCTTCGTATGATTTCTTGCCTCCTAACAACGAGCAGGTTGGCCCCAGTCGTCGTAGATCCCGTTCATCGTCCAGTGAGGAATCTCTGCCACCTAAGACCGGACCGCGAAAAAAGCTGAAAGTTTGTCCCCGTCTGCATGACATGACTAACCCGGAAATCTTGTCTCACATTCATGAAGGGATTCATCTGCGATAACCCCACCGGGACAGTCGCAGCGCGTGCAGTCTCTTGCATAAATCAGGACATTGTTGACAAAGTGGGCCACGTCTCATTGGCGTGACATAGCACGCATGCGCTCATTATTACACTTAGCTTAGCGAACTGGCGGAACTTCACCGTGCAAAACCCACTCAGGACGACAAGTGGCGAGTCATCGGTTACACCAAAGGTCTGTGCTGATAGCGCGATGTACATTGACCCCACAGTGAAAGCCAATTCTGCGCAGCGGTCGCATCATTGCGGAGGTACAACGAGCGTTTAACCTCACTCGAACAAGCCATGTCTCTGAACGGAGTTGGAGAGAAGACGGCGCTGAAGGTGACGGGCAGCGGTTGTGTTTCTTCACGTTGCTGAATCACGTATATTATAGATCATGGAAATCGTTGAAACTGGTGCCCTGCGGCGAGTCGACGCTGAAAGAACGGAAGATGTCGCGGTCGTTCAGCTCTTCCAAGGAATATATGGAGTTGGTATGTGATTATGCCCTGGGACTTTGTATCTTCCCTAGTCATATGACCTTCCCAGGGCAATCGACTGCATATGCTTGGTACCATGCTGGTTGCCGCACGCTCGAAGATATCAAGGAAAGAAAAGGTGGTGTTGAACTATCTAGTGCCCAGGTAATAGGACTGAGGTATTATGATGGTACGCTCTCATATCTGATGCTGATGAATGTATCTTTGATTGCCGTGAAACAGACATCAATACAAGGATGCCCCGCGAAGAGGCTAGTGAGATATTCAGGGAAATTAAGTACATTGGTAAGCCCATCCAATTGGACGAGTGAGTGATGGTGTCAATGACGTGTCTCAGCTCTTTCTCTGGACCCCAAGTTGTTTGTAGAGATTATGGGCAGCTATCGCCGGTCAGTCACGTTCGGGTCTTACATACACCCTAGATTATAGATCGTTTGTTTTCGGGGAGACAGGGGAAAGGCAACGTGTGGAGACATCGATGTCATAATCACGCGTTCGCCGGACGATGGACGAACGCACGCCGGTATGCCTTGCTCGAGCGAGATAGTGAACTGCTCTTGATCCCCTCTACCCCCACCCCCGTCTCCACCTTAGGGATCCTTCCTAAGTTATTGTCTGCGTTGCGCTACGCGGGCATTATCACGGAAGACCTTTCGTTGCCCGCCTCCGACGGTGGTAATAACTTAGAAGGCACCTATCGTGGGCTTTGCATCAGCCCAGCGACAAGCGGTCAAGACAAGAAACGGCAGATCCAACGTCGGTTAGGTTTGTTTTGCGTTTAGCCACTTTTGTTCACCGCGGCGGCCACTGATTCATGATCGTATGTCTTATGACGGGGTGATGTAGACATTCTCGCGGTACCTTGGGAGAGTCGAGGAGCCGCCTTGATCTATTACACCGTGCGTTTTTTTTTTTGCGTGCTCGCATATCGGGGGAATTATATCGCTTATGGCGGACCCGGTCGTAGGGCGACGACATTGTAAGTACTGATTACCTGCCCCCATTCCCCGCCTTCCGGTCATCATGGTTACCGACACCTGTGCCTTGTTGCCTTGTGTGTTAAACAGTTCAATCGATCTCTGCGCCAGAAGGCGAACGTAATGGGTTACTCGCTCAACCAACGGGGGCTTTTCGCGGGCGTCGTTCGATCTCCTGAGGATCGAACTATTAAGACGAATATAGGTGAGCTTTTTTTTAATATTTTTACGAATCCAGTGTTCCCCCCCGTCCCCGCCCAAATAACGTCCATACCCCCATTGATGGTGACTCTGCGCGTGAGGTGACACCCCCCCGCCCTCGCCTCTCTCCTCACACTCCCCTGTATGTGCTTGGTCTGATGATGGGTCGGCTATGAGCGTGATTTGTGGGTTCATTGACTTGCTGTTTCCGTGACTGCCGCCTCTCAAAAGGGTAGTGATATCAAACCTTTCGGATATGCCCGCTGCCACATGATCGAGACCGAATTCCAGGCCGTTCGCCAAACCAACCTAACCTAACCTAACCAAAGGCGCTTATCGTCACTGTCACCATTTAGCCAGTCACTTATATACACCCGTCTCATGGCACCACGCGCCATCCTTCTTTTCTTTTTTCAAATTCCTTTTCTTCAGAACGCCGCATTGGTGGGAGTGGCTATGATTAAATGCCTTGCTTGGCAGCCTGTCAACTCGCTCTCCCCCCCCCTCACTCTTGCACTGCGCATGATGGCCCACGGAATTGGTATCGATTTAGCAAGGGTCCCTGGTGATGGGTTCCAAGTACCCGGATACTTGTGACCTTAGTGGTATGGTGGCGTCTTGGGGGAAGGAAACTTAACTTTACCCATCCTTGGAGAGGTGGGGGAGTCTTCCTCTTCCTCTTGTTATGGGCCTTTTGTAGGGCGTCACTCCTATTCTTCCATCATATCACGCAAGGGAATCTGTTGTCTCCCTGTCAAAAAGACCTGCCACACCACCACCCCTCCCTTCATAAAGCCCACTTGTTAACGGCATGACACGCGCCAAGCGATCTTATCAGATCTCATCTCATCACCCATGTATGTGTCGTTTTACACCTCATGGCCCTTCCCCCCTCGGACATGTGAGGGGATTCTTCTCCCACGCCAGCGCGCTGGCGATAGAGCTGAGTTGACGGAAAATCCAAAATCCAACTAGGCGAGCCAGACAGGGAAAGTGAATTGATGAATCGAACCCTTGCTGAAACTTTTCGTTTTTTTTAAATTTTATTGATGATCATGATCAATGATCCACATCCTCACACCTCGTATCTGCATTTTTTTTTTTCCATGGATATGGTACCGACAAGTATAGGTTTTTTTTAGGGTTGGTCCACCCTACCTGCGCAACGGATCTGGGGCTGGGGCGGCGGGGGGGGGGAGGAAAGCCGTGAGCCGAATCTTGGTCTTACGTTTTTGGGGTCGCTTGCCCGGTGCACGGGCATGGGCCTAAACGGCTATTTCCGTACCCAGTGGGTTCCGGCCGCCCAGCCTTCGCCTTTTTTTTTCTGTCCTCACTTTCTTCTGTGCTTCTTGTTCCTGCTGCGATCAGAAACTGGGTTATCGCTACGTGTTACTCTGACAGGCACCGGATTTCCCACATTCTTATTGTCTTTTGTATCTTGCTGCTTGCTGGTCTCTTTCCTTTTCTTTTCTTTTTTTTTCTTTTTTTTTTTCTCTTGGGGGTGGGACAGGGTTGGGGGCATTCGACGAACTGAACATCATTTATTTATTTCGGACAACAGGACACATTGTCGCATCCGAAACGGAAGAGGGCATTTTTCGGATATTAGGTACGTTATATTCTGTCACAGAATCTGTCAAAAATGTTCGAGAGGGGTGTGCAAGGAAGGAGGAGGTGAGAGTTACAGGTGTTTCCTGTGGTGGGGCGCGGGCGCCTGCCATCGGTGAACAGGCGGCGCTCACTCTTTCTGTTTCGTATTCCGGGGGCCGGGGGAAAGTGCATGTTGGGGCTGACGTGTCGTATGGGTTTCCATTTTGCAGGCGTTCCGTGGTTGGAGCCGCATGAGCGCGCAGTCCGGGGGTGAAGGGTTTACTAGAGGACGTTTCGGGTTGTTGTGTTGCTCTCAAGAACTTTTTGTTGTTCCATGTCTTAGGAATGTGATGAGAGAGATAAGGAAAGGGAAAGTTTTTATGAAAAAATACTTCCCGTTTGGGTGAAGAGGGGGAAGGAGGGGGAAGGGGAGAGATAGATAGAAATGTAGAGCAGAGTAGGGAGTGACAGGGTACAGGATTAGGATACCGTGGACACGGTCATGGGCGGGTTCGCGGGTCGCGGGACGAAAAAAAAAGGGGGAATGTAATGGCTATGCCCAAGTCCAAGTGGCCAAAGGGTCGGGATGTGTAATTGTATCCGAAAACGGAAGTAAGTTGGCAGGAAATAGCAGGAAATGGATGGCGCCGGCGTTCCGGCTTTGGAAGAGTGGAGAGTTGAAGCTGAGCACGTGAACAGCTGAGCCGGAATTGTGGATGATTGTGGCCGTGCCCGCCGTGCCCGCCGTGTCCGTGGAATTGAATTGAATTTAAATTTCACATTTATCTGTTATTAACTTACTTTTTATCAACAATACTTAAAGCCCACGCCCGAGACCCGAAGTTAGGTTCATTTCCCTTTCCCTTTCCTCCCTCTCATTTTTTTTTGTTTTTGTTTTTGTTTTCTTTTTACCTCAACTACTCAACTAAACATCACCAATGGATGATTCTCGTGAATACGAATTGTTTGTAAGGCAACAACCCAAGCAAGCTAGGATGTGTGGTGTAGGAGGTAATGTCTTATTTTATTTTATTTTATTTTGGCTTTTTCTAATAAGCGGTCTCCTCTCGACGTCGATCTCGAAACACACAAACCTTTTATAACTCATTTTCTTCTTTCCATAACAGCTGATCGTCGACCAATCGACCCTCCACCGATCGTTCAGCTACGCGTTGTCGATAAAGCTCGTAAAAACTTGCCATCGCCATCGCCATCGCCGCCTCCACAACAACATCACCAACCACCATCACATCCTCATGGGCACACACACGAATCTTCAGGTCCATTAGATGCTTCCATGCTCACACCGTCAGGCTTTGGAGCTGGCCCTTTTCTTCAGAATCCATATTACTTCATGTTTGCCAGCCTAGCCAAGCCTGATGACGATACGGAACTACATTGGATGAAGGTCCGTTTTAGTTTGTCCAAAAAATCCCCCCCCTCCCTCTTTCTATGGTTTATTCACCTCTGTTCCTCTTCCAGGATGGGAAGACGCGATGTACCACCGGATCTGTCGTCTCGTCCCTTTATCACCTCAAGGACTCGGAAAATGACAATCGAGACGCTGGCTTCTTCGTCTTTCCGGATCTAAGTGTGCGACAGGAGGGGTCTTACCGTCTCAAGCTCAGTCTTTTCGAAGTTGTAGGGTGCGTTCTCACGTCTTCTACCCTCTTCGCCCTCTCTTCACATCCATTCCCGCTCCCTCCTATTGTACCCGCGCTTTCCGTCTCGTTTCACATTCGTCACAACCCATAAATTAATAAATACTAAGCGCCCTCGCGTGACGTTTTGGGGTTTCGTTCCTGTATCTTCCGTTCTACTCGCGGGTTCTCTTCATTTAAGCAAGTCCGCGTGTTTTCATTCCGTTTCCTATCCGATTGCTTATGCCAGCATGCTAATTACGTTCAACAGATCAAATGTTTATCATTGCAAGTCCATCTTCTCAAGTCCTTTCTATGTGTACACCGCAAAGAAATTTCCCGGGATGGAAGGTTCGCCACCACCTTTGTCCTTCTTGATGGCCATGCCCCTTATGCATGGTTTTCCAGAGTCTACGGCGCTCTCCTGCTCGCTTGCTGACCAGGGCATCAAGATTCGAATCCGCAAGGATATTCGACAAAGAAAGCCCCGGAGTGGCATCACCTCAAACTTTCCAATTACGAATGGCCAACCTTTGGGGCCAGGCATACCCATCCAAGATGAGGAGAGTGATCAAGAGAGTGAAGTGCGACACGATGATCACAATGACACGACTAACAATCACAACTCGCTCGCCAATATCACCACCAAGCCCTCGAACAACCGCAAACGACCTGAACGTGAAGCCGAGAAGGACCGTGACCGTGACCGTGACCGTGACCTGAAGCGTCCAAGGGTAGATGATGATGAGGGTGAGCCCGCACCCAACCCCCTCCGAGTACTGGGGAGTGGGGAATCGACCCTGCGCTGGCTCCCGGGGGATCGTCTAACTCATATGAGCACCCCCGTTCCACGACTAGTGTTCCACCCCCTCCCCCTCCCGCTCCTGGATATCCTCTACCCCCACCTGCCCAACACCACACGTACGATCAGCCACCTCCACCGCCTCAGCATCACGCTCCTCAGCCAGCACATCATCCCGCTCACCCGCCACAGCATCAGCCTCCTCCTCACCACTATTCAGCGCCCCCTCCCCAGTCGGTGCATCCCGCACATCATCCTGCCCATCCACCACCGCCCCCGCCCTATCATACACAATATGCTTCATCATGGCCTCCACCCCAGCATCCCCAACACCCACCCCCGCCTCCACACCAATACGATCATTATCAGCAACACTACTCTCACCAATATCCACCTCCGCCCCGCTATGCCTCTGCTGCTTATGACCCGTATGCACCACCCCCTCCGCAGCAGCAGGGTGTCCCTACTTATGCACCCGGCGCTGGTGGTTATTATACACAGTACGGTAGGCCCGGAGAAGCTTACAGTCAATACGCACCTCCACCGCCCCCACCTCCCGGTCCGGAAGCCCCGAACTCAGCCAGCAGCAGGAATCCTCCTGCATACGGGCAGTATCAACCTCCCCCACCTCAGCAGCCTCCTCCCCCACCCAGCACCTCTTCACCGAGTAATTCATCTCGCACTCCGTCTTATCAATATCCACCGCAGCCACCTCCCCCAGCCAGTGCCGAAAGTAGCAACTACCCTCCACCGCCGCCGCCGCCCGCTACCAATTCGAGCGGCGCCAGCGGACGTGCGAGTACAGGTCCCGCTGCGCCCGCACCGCCACCACCACCAGGTGCGGGTGCTGCAAGCATGTACTACCAAACCCATACCCAACCTACCTCGCGTGGATATGGGACGCCACCCCCGATCCCGCCGCCAAACGCGTACCCATCTTACCACCAGCAGCACCCCCCGCCGCCCCCCGCTCATCACACGTCACCGCCTGGGCATTACCCACCTTACCAGCACCATCCCCCACCCCACCAGACCTGGAGTAGCGCGCCAAGTTATGCGCCAGCTCCGGCACCAGGAGTTTATCCAAGTCAAAGCCAGAGCCAGAGCGGTGGATGGGAGAGTGGTGCAACGTCAGGGCATGGCAGCGTGCCTGCTTCTGCACGCGAGAATGGCTCCGTCGCTGCGGCAGCTGCACCTCCCACGAGTGCCAGCGCCGGTGGTGGTAGCGGTGTCGGGCCGGGACTTCAATTAGCCCCGCTACGACCACGTGATGAGCGTGCAGAGCGGGAGCGAGATACGCGAGTGGAGATGAAGGATGAACGGGACCGACGAAAGGATGAACGCGAGTCATGGGGACATGGACATGGACATGGGCATGGGCACGGGCATGGGCACCATGGTGGTGGTGGCGCGCCAAGTTCACTTACAGCCGTAAGTGGCCGTGGCGATCGTGGCCGGAAGCGATTGAGTATTGGGAGTATGCTTGCAGACGAGCAGTGAAGTTCATGATTTTAATCTATGAGCAAATGGAGGAAGAAAGAACTGGATTTTTCTTTTGTCTGTGTCTGTGTCCTCTTTTTTTTCTTTCAACTTGTTTATTCTCACTTTGACCCCTCCCCCCCCCCCCCCCTCCTCCCCTCTAAACCTGTTGTTTCACGTTCACAGTTGAGGAAAGCCGGACTACCAAACTTTATTTTTTTCGTTCGCAATCGCTTCTGAAATGTAGACAAAAATTCAAATGTAGCACTTGATGCATCATCTATTTTGGGGTTCGACAAGTTGTCGACGGTTGACTTTTTTTCTTTCTTGTAATGTATCATTTGGGCTTTTTTTTTCTTTCCTCATAGGGGAGCTAAAACTAAAACTAAAGTAACTAGTAAGTGCTCCAGTTAAAGGTTTGGCGTGTGTGCGCGTTTGCTGGTGATTCGGGACACGTGGGGAGGGTGGGGAGGGAAGGGAGGTGTACTTTAAGTTGTCCTCCCCCCCCCCCCGAGTTTGCCCATTCGTTAGACTTGGCGTGCATACATATAGGCAACATCAAGTCAAGATGTCTGGACACCTCAAGAGTAGTGTTTCGTCGTCATATGTTATGCGTGTAATAAAGTCGGTGGTAGAAAAACCCAAAATCCTAAAATAGGAACTTTATTTTTTTTCAGCTTCACCAACAAAAAAAGTCGAGGTTCTCGAATGCTTGTTGGTGGGTGGGTAGGAGGTGAGAGTAAAGGACAAGTAGTTTAGTTTGTTTAGAGACGTAGTCCGGTGACTTGGATCTTTTTGGAGAGGGGGCTATGGGGAGGGGGGGGGGGTTCCGACATTTGATATTAAATGTTGTATATAATATAATCGATCATCGATCAACGAGGAGCAACGACAACCCTTTGTCGCCATTTTCCCGAGTTACCCCGTGCTCCCTCCCGTCCATTCCGTTCCTGTCCCATACGGGGACGTTTCTCGAACAGGATATTTTCTTCTTGGGGTATTCTAAAGCCCCTTTTTATGTAGTTTATGTGTACAATACCAGTCATGAGGGGTCGGGACAGTAATAACTAATCTGAAACTCATAAAGACAAAAGGTGTCGCGTCTGGCTTCCGCACGCGACTAGTAAAGAATCCTTAGTAACAAGGAGGGTGAAACAGAAATAGAATTGTTTAAGTACATCGTCATGAAAAGATACAACAGAAACAAGACCGAAACATGTCTCCAAAGGGCTCACACAAGGCGATCCCCGAAGCCGAGTGTGGTATGCGCGTGCATACCTCTCTAACTGGCCTCTGTCAGACCAAAATCTCCCAGAAACAAGGCTGTGTGGGGGAACTCCACCTTCGAAAGATCATCCCCTTCCACCCCCTCAAACCTCCCTCCCAGCTCCAAAGCAGAGTAAGGGTATGCGGGGCTATCTACTGTGTGCCTACGAAAGAATGAAAAAAAAGGGCAAATCACCGCCTGCGCGCGAATGAGAAATGATCTGATCATGGGCCAACGGCACGGCAGATAGATCTCTCCTCGACCTGGCCAGATGTAGATGATCTGCCTATCCATCCCCGTTCTTGGGTATCAATGAATGAATGATTGGATAGATACGACCATTCTCCACAACGATTTTTTCCTTTCTTCGCTTTAAGATTTCGCGATGAACAAGATAAGGAAGTGATCAACAGAATAGAAGAGACCTTTTTCTTACTTCTTTCACTTTTGTATCGCAGAGCGGGTGGGCTGACAAGGGGCATGCAAGTCGGGGGGGTAAGTCAAAGGAGACTGACTATTGAGTATCTCACGTCCACTTGCCGACTGGCAATCACTGGTTGCTAATCTTCTTTCTCAGCACTCAGCACCTTGAAGGCAGGGTGCCATATTCATAAACCGTGGCAAATTCGTTCTGGGCGTTCTGGGAAGCAACATTACAATTCTCCCGATCTAAAGGATATCTTCACGTCATTGACACCGTGACGTCCCTGAGAACTCACAATGGTTGTTAGAAACTACATGTTAGAAACTACAAAGGGTAACCCTATGAGTCCAAGCCACGTCGTCCCTGTGTTACAGAATTCTGGCTGACCCCCTGGGTTATCCTTGGAAATTGTCTCGCACGGTGATGCTGTTGCTGGCATCCTTGCCTGCTTGGATTTACGTTTCTGCCCAACTGGAAAAGATCGGATCACTTGAAGGACTATGGACTTCCACGAATGAAGCACTCAATGTCCTGTCGTGGCGCCGTGAGAGACTTGAACTTTACCAACAACGATCCATAAATAGGTCATCAGCACGCCTGTGCATGTAGACAGCAGAGAGAAATGAAGAGGGTGCCTCTTTGGGTGGCATTGACGCGGATACAAGTCATTGATCAACAGGATTGCGCGTGTCATCGGCCACTTAATCGCACTTTCTTTCTCGTGGACCGAGGAGGAAGGGGGAGAGTGGGAAGGGAGATCCAGGTGCTTCTCAAGTTATTTCTTCTGTGTTTGCTCATAATTATCACCATCCTGCCACGTCAATTCCTTCAGCATATGTTGTCGAAGGATATCCTTTGACAGGTCGCGGCGCCGGGAACAAGTTATGCAAGGGAACCGGCTTCGGTCGTCGCGGTCTATTCCTGATCACGGGAAGAACTCACGAGCGGGCTCGTACTCTATTCTTTTCTTATGTTCTGACAAAAAGTAAGTTTTTATCTGTACTTGGTGCTTGCATGCAATTTTCAAGAAACTTGTCGCAAGTTGGTATCTACCATGCTTAGCCAGAATCGCCTGTCAGACGATTGTAATGGAGCGAACACGGACTCAATCAAAATCAAATCAAATCAAATCAAATCAAAATCCGGTGATTCCAAAACGCCTGTGAGCGGGCATGAGCCACTCTTGTGGCTCCGTGTACCCTCTCCCCTCATCTGCGGAGAGTGTGTTACCGGGAACGTCGCTGTCAAATCCTCTACTTCCCCGCTTCTCGAATTTTGCGTTCGGTGGCGAGTGTCCATTAAGCAAGCCAGCCAGTCACAAAGTCCATAATGGGATTCTGCTCAGGGGTCTAATCTCCCAGCTATGAATCAAGTCGCTTGAGTTAATTCTGGGAGAAGAGCGACAGCAGCAGCAGCAGCAGCAGCTTGCGTGAGATGGTTTGCAACTCAACTTAACAACGATTCGTCAGGTTCACGTGTTTGTTTTAATTTTAATGTGCTGAACCTTGACCCTCCTCATGATCTTCCTCCTCACCACCACTCGATCGGACCAACCCCCAACCTGACTTACCCGGTAATCAAAAAAAAAAAAAGGTTTGTGACCCGCGTGCCTTTGCCTCAAAAGACGACATTGGGTCGTCATAGGTATAGTTGTGTTCCATTCTGCCAGGCTGACGACCACCCCCATTTGCTGCGGTGGGCAGAACATGACCATGACTCTGATTCGAAAGTGGCCTAGCGAGTACGCGACTCTGTAGTCATCTAGTAGTTGGCCACAAAAAAAACCCCATTATCTTTTACAATGAAACCGAGCCGAACTTGCGTCAAACCGCCGCGTCGATGGGCAAGACCACGAGGACGTGCGTGTTTGCGTGTCGTTACTTGGTACGAGCACCATCATCGCTTCAGAGCTTCAACGCCAGCCTCCTGGCCCTCTACGTGGTCTTAACTGCCATCATCCACCTGTTCGCCTGGCCATTGGCTATATTAATGACGCTTTTAATTACCCCCTACTGGAAGAATTGGCTATACATTATCTTCCTGAACCTCTCTCCTCCCTCATAGCCCCCCAACCAAGTTTTCAGTCTCAGCTTTCCTCAAACAGTTTAAGTGCATCCGGAGTCGCTATATAGGACTGAAAAACCCGATTCTTATTACACTGACCATTCCCATCCTCGCTACTGTGAGCATTTTGAGATGCACGCCACAGAGGTTCTTGCTTACGCCAAAAAAATGAGGATTCTAGAGCCTGTGGCTTCTGCGAACACTCCCCCCCCCCTATGACTTCACATAAGATATGACCCTAGTCCCTTACGGTCCTCGGAATGACATAACCTTGCTTCTAGGATCACAATTTTGACAGGGCCTTTATTCACTTATAAGCATTCGCGGTACTTTCACTCATCTCACATATCCTTTCATCCGAAAAATCATCTCGTTGGATTCCCCTGCTCTTAATATTTTCAGAAAGAAAAATAAATCAGTACATCTACCATCCTTCTGGCTGTGCGTCTCACATCGCAAAAAAACAAAAAACAAAAAACTGGTTCACGAGGTGTCTTAAGTCTGGGCTGCTATTAGAATCGTTGAAGGATCTGTTGGGTGCCTTTATGCTACCTCCTTTCCCAGCATGCAGGACATCTCATCCAATATTATCGAAGGTTCAGATCGCATCGGATGCGCGTTCACACTCACTACTATGGTTTGATTGCCTTCAATATCTGTAAGGGTTTCTTGAAAGGCGCATCCAGATCCTCTGGTCTGTCAGCCTGGCGGTCAATGTAAACTCCATTGGAAGGATCCAACAAGATTGCCAAAGAATTCTGACAAGTTATTTTCTTCTTTCAGGTTTTATCCACCTGCGTGCGTGGCTGTATAAGCCGTCGAGAAAGGGCCGCATTGCAGGAACAAATCGATTCTCAGCGTAAAAGGAGGTAAAACATTGACATCAACATTGGGCACAAAGAACATCACGTCGAACGCCCCGTAAGCGATGATAATGGGAGCATCCCACCTTTTTTTTTTCTTTTCTTTTGCACTGAAGGCGATGGCTAGTCGACCTTCCCCGGTCCGCATACCATTAAACTCGTAATTCGATCTCCCGGGTTTGCTTTTTCACGATCCGCGCTTTTTGAGAGACGTGTTGGCCCCCACACCTTGTCTACGTCTACCACGGACCTGCAGATCCGACGGATAGTTTCATTCCTCTCTAATGGTAGCGGGGCGAGCGATGATGGTGGGCCGACCGGATATGCTTTTCTTGTGTGTTCGTGGACGACGGAAGGGGATGGTCCTGGCGGCGTTGTTTGATACCTAAAGGAACGCAGCAGCGCCTACAATGCAATGATGCGATGGCCAGATAGGTGGATGAAGCATGAGGATGATATCAGTGGTGGCGCGATCCATGGGTTTACGACGGCATGCATCGTAGCGACTTTGGGGGGAACTCTATGGTGAACAATGGCCAGCACCTTACCTTTGGAAGGCGGGTTTGCCTGAATCGTGGGTGTCTTTTAACCTGGAGTCGTATCGTACATTGCCTCACCTCTAATCGCGCCTAGACAGGAGTCTTTCGTTTGATAACCAATTATTTGAGGACGATGAACGATTATATATACATACTAGTAACCCACCATTCTTGTTGACGATTTGGCACCGTGCGCCCCAGCTAGCATAATGTTGTCTCTGTCCCTCCTTCAGGTAACGGCTGAGCCCCATCCACTCATACATATACTGTCCACCCTTAGACCAGGTTTCTAAAGTGGTGAAATTTTGGCGGACGATGTGAATGACAACATTGCCTCTAAGAAAAGACGTGGGAAGGGTGGCGGAGTATTACACATCACCGATCATATCATATCTAGTTTGTAGTAAAAATGACAAGTCACGCCAACTTGAACTATTATGATGGTGATGATGTGGTTTGAAGTGTAACTGTACCGGTGTTCTGTAGTCTTTGTGACCCACTATTCTCCGTGTTCGTACCTGTGCACATTGAAGTGGAGAATAGAATAGATAGAATAGAATAAGAAGATTAACAATTCCTTACTACATGGGATCCGCAAGACCACGGCAATGGACACACAAAGGACAGAGGACAGATTACATGACGACTATCTGACAGCGACAGCAACAAATGAGCCGCCTAAAGACATGGCGATCCGCGCTCATTTAAACAAAGTTGGCTTTTTATATTTTCCCCTTCCCCCTCGGACGGATGACCGTCACCTAGAAAGAATGTAATTTGGGGAAAAGATGGGCGTGTCTGTCGAACAAGGTGAAAAAACCCGGTCGTGATGGTCGGTTAGTCGGCTACTTGTGCCTTCCTTACTCTTCCTGTTTTTGGTTGACGTGCGCGCCTCCGAGTACATGATGATATCGGTAGATATCACTGAAAAAGCACCGAGAAACCCAGTGGCCTTGCTCACTCAGGTGCGTTACTCGAGTATAGGTGTTTAATAACAACTCATGCTCGACAACACACAATTGGGAAGAGGAGAGAGAGGAACGACGTGGAAACTTGAGATATACGGAATCGTTCAAGAAGCCCCCAGAAATGAACGCACCATTCCTAGTCATTATCATATGGAACGTTACTATTCATTTACTCTCAAAACTCTCTAACGTAAACCTCCTTGAATAATTTCCCCGGGGTGCCTGTTCCGCAGCTCATCAGAAGGAAGAAGATGGAAATTGTAGCTTATCAGTTTGTCATGGAACGCGCTGCGCGGACCAGCAATCAATCATAATCATCAGCTTGGTAAATGTATTGTACATAGCACGCACACATGATAACAACCACGACAAGGTAAGATCCTTGCGTCACGATTAATTTCTTCGAGCATTCTCTTAGCCTTTGGTGTGACACTGGAATACTCCGAGTCTCGTTGAACGATTTTTGACTGATGCCATCTGAGAAACCGGCCGGTCACCCATCCATCATCGGATACTATGGGCGGGGGGCAAGAAGCGATCAACTGAGAAGGTGGAGCTAGTCAAGGCAGCAGCAAAGTCAGACGCCGTGTCGGAGTTGCCGCACATCACACCATGCGGCGGGTTCTTGCGCGCCATCTGGCTGGGTTGTATCCACCATCATCATTTGTTGTGAAATGAAAGAGACAGTTACAATTTCCTTCTCAACTCTCAGAGCCTTCTGAACCACTCTCCAAGAGGTAGGATAGGAGATTTTGCAAAGGATCTGCGGCGATGTGTTAAATTTTTATAACAGGCAAAATGACACCTCGTTGATCTGATACATCTCTTAAAAACCTAACTCAGTAGTATCCAAATTTACGATACAATGGCATTGACTCGGCGTATTGCGAGTCGCGGGGAATTCGGAAGTGATGGTGGGTGTGTGTCTCATGCGTGGAGATCTCTGGAACGATACGGAAATTTGGGATGGGCTGGACTGATACTTATCCCGGGGTCAGTAAGACCGGTACTGGTAAAGAAGACGAGAGCATCGCACTATCGATAGAGTGAGCGATGATGTACCAAGAACAAGGCGGTTTAAGAATTTAAGCGGCGGTCCTCATGTTGTCATCGGGCGTTATTTGTGATATGTACAAGCGAAACCAGCGCAGGCCAAAGGGAGTTCTGAAGGATGCTAACAACGCGCACCCCCTCACAAGTGGACTACAATGTACTTGCCACGAAGGTCGGTGGAGAACGAGAAGAGGGGGGGGGAGGGGAGTGGAAAAATCTTCACCAGGGATGGATGAGAGCCCTCGATGGGACAGAGGAAAGACGCTAGCCACCAATAAGACCGTTTTGAACACCAGCAAGGTATCAAAATGATGATGATGACAATCATTCAGATTTGCCTCCAGTATCGGATCTCATCTTCGGGGGGATCACCGGGGAAGAAAGCCGATGAAGCTATCAAACACAACCCAAACGGAATCAACGCTCCCGAAAGGTCCGCGAAGGTACTTCAAACGAACGGATCAGATATGGGTCCCTCCAGCCAGCAAGACAGCGGTGCCGAATTCCAAGGATATGGAGCATCACACAGCCACCAGACCCGGAACGATTCCATGCAATGCACTTTCTATGGAGAGCGACCGAGTCAACTGGCCAGTGATGGATCAAGTAAAGATCGACGGAGGAGCGCGGAGAACTGTTCACAGGAGTTATCCTGTGGGTGTGCTAGTGCTGACATGCAAGGACTTGTACAATTTATGAGCTAGAGGCGGTCTCGGGGAATGGCATAAACAGATCATCCTTTACAGCGTTGAGCCTTCAGTTGAACTACGTTGTTCCTTCAGAAGCGTGAATGAAGGATGTTTGAGAGGGTGGATTAGCCCTAAACGTAAGGATGGGTCAATAGGGCCAGGTCAGATCATGGCGAACCGACCAACACGCACGAAGGGTTTCTCCCGAGTGTTTTTGGCGCTCGCAGGGTCAAGGCGGAAGAAAGCACAGACTCTGTCACCGCCACGAAGAAGTTCGGAACGGAAGGGAATGAGTCGACTTCGAACCACACGACTCCCCTCGTCTTTTCCTTTCCCTCGAACGACAAATTCCCGAGGACCCACAATGCCCGACGTAACACTAACTTTTAAACTCGCGGACCCTGGTGGATCGAAGATTTGAGATTCCTCCAGTCCAGTATTCATTTTATCTGCCAACTATCAGCATTTTTATTGCGCTTCTTAATCTTCTCAGTCGTCATGCGATAAGGCACACCCCATTGGGTCAGCTTATTCCGAGCTATTCACGTCCTCCGTTGAGGGGGGATACCCTTCTCGACATAACCCATCAAAATAGTGATACTACCCGTTCCGGACATACACACATTCTCAGTTAGCCCCTCCTTTAGACACGTTTCGCTGTGTTGTTGGCCCCCAGTGCTCGCCTCATAGCCTTTTTCGCCGCCTCTCACTCGATCTCAATCCAGTTGATATGGTCCGTCTCAGGGCACTATTTGCGTTGATTGCATGTACCGGGGGGAGGAGGACGAGGTTTAGGTGGCACAGCCTCGATTTAAACTGGACAGCTATTGTGAGCCTACTCCGGTAGATACGTGCGTTCTGAGGTCCAAGGCGAAACAAGGAGAAATAGGGAATTTTTTAGACAGCTCACCACGAAGGGTTTTCGATTATTTTGGTACCTTGATCGATGACCTTTGACATGTGGGGAAAAGTGCCGCATAAAGGCCATGACACCCTGACAGGAGTATGATGCACGCACTCGCTCAATCAAAGAAAGAAAAAAGAGACCTTGGCCGGGTGCTGTCGGTTGCGGGGCCTTCCATTGATCGGCTTGCGGTAACCTCTAATCCGATGAGAGTGCCCTCAGCTCTTGGCTCCCCAGTCGTACTCTGTACTCTGGTAGGCAGGGAACCCTAGCAACTCCCGCCCTACCCGATGGAAGTTGTGTGGCGTCTCTGGAGTCGCCCGGCTTGCAATCCACACCGTCCTCTCTTTCTTTCGCAGTGTCCTACCTAGCAAAAAGCAGAATACTCGAAGATAGCTGGGAAGAAACAAAGGTTCATCCCAAACTTGAGTGCTAACATTCCCAAGGTGCAGACTTTGAGATGGCAGGACGGTCACCCGGTAATACAATGTGAGAAGGTGAGAAGATAATTGAATGGGTAATCGTAATAACTGAATTGTCGAAAGTTGAACGGAACGACCGGCTAATGGCTACCTTTAAAAGCCGGCCCGGACCTTCGGAGAGTGGTTACAGCGGTAGGGGTAGGGGTAGACCCATCCCATCTCACATCAAAATTGATTGGCGAGCGATGACTCAAAAGCTAATGGCTAACAGGTGGGTGCTTATGGTATTACTGGAGGTGTGATAGAAATATAAATTGTAGGGTTGTAGGGTTGTAGGGGTTGTATACTGCTGCGGGACTGGGAACGCTGCGTTAAGCATGCGACTTGGCTTGCTGGTCTCTCCGGGCTCGCTTGGATTGTAGAGTTACGCGTTTCCGCGCGATAACAATGAACTTGACCAGAGTGTGGGAGCACCGGAGATGGATGTCACGATCACTCCGGGTTGACTCAATAACAAAAATATGCTGAGAACGGCACGGGGTGCAAAGCCAAAAAAAATTTGATTTTGATGAATTCCGTAGATAGCCGCCGGAAATAAGCTGGCATGTCCCACGCCCACGTCCACGTCCCAAGTCCGGCTGCGCTCGATGCCCGAACAACAATGTCAAAAACATGATGAAGTCGAGACGTTGACAAATATACGACGAAACAATAAACGCGTTCTTGGTCGTAACGACCATTGTATTTTTCGCCAGAACAGCCATGGTCACTAGCTCAGCTTGTGTTGGATGAACTGCATTTACTGTCCTATCACTATCTATCGGGTATCAAGAGCGTGTGCAATGGTGGCCCTGTAAGTGAACTACGTGTGGGCATTATCTGCGAGTGTAAAGTGGACGAAATGGACATCAGCGCACCGTACACCGGTTCAAGTCTGAATCTAACCTACCGATGTGTCCGCTGTAGTATGCCGTAGATAAGGTCCAAGGGGTGCCAGTGAACAACCTCCTCCCCCTCCGCTCTCCATGGACGTATGGATACGTCAGAGTGACACTTTATGCATAACCGCCGCCTGTCCCCTTCCGTCCCCATTGTTTTTCTCGAGCAAGTAACGCTGGTGGATACAGCATTTATGAGGCTGGTCACCATCTTTCTATCACAAAGCTAGCTATTAGTGCACCGCATACTATAGCAGTAATTCGAATGGATGATATGGGCGGCGCATGAAAGGAAAATAAAATAAAATTCTATCCTTTTTTTGTTCTTGTCTTTTTCTCAAAGTCTTTGATGGATGGATGGATGGATGAGGACGTTCGTTGGAACACGTTCGAGGTTGGACTTACCGGACCGGTTGGCCGCGAAGGTGTGACTTGTGTGACTATTGGTGTTGAGTGGGTAAATCCGCATTAATCTTGGTTGACGTCCACGTCCACCACCACGTTGAGGGTAACCTTCTCCGCTATTTCCATTACGAGAACTATTCTGTCCCGGCACCTCCTACCTCCGTAGCCTCGATCTCGTCATTCAGCCACAGTTTTTTTACCTTTGATAGTGCTCCTCTTAGGCTTATCCAACGTCACGTTTCGCCCGCATTAGGACCAGTTGTGGCTACATCCCTTGTTGATCAACTTTTCCGGCATTGAATCTCATTACCCAGAACCGTGAACCATGCACAAGGCTGATTGCGGTGCACGTACCCCTGTCCAGATCCTAACATTGGGAGATACTACGCTGGTGAGCCTGAGGTTGGGCGCTTAGACAAGCAACATCAGTGATTTGTTCAAATATCTCACCCTACCTCCAACACAACTACGATGCAGTGCAGTGCTTTCCGTGTGGCTCCCGAGAATCGCTTCCCCTCTCGAGGCCCACACATCTCAACGCCTGTGTCTCTGTCTTGGTGTATTTTGGCGCCACCACCGGTTGCTCAGCCCTCACATACTCTGGCAGTGCACGGAATGCCTGGTCCTATTGGCGGAGAGTCATGAAAACCGAATTGGTCTCGTGCTTATATCTTGAAGAGATTTCAGACCATCTTTGACCTCAGCAAGAGTGTATATTCACTCAACTAGTGTTGTTTTCTCTTCACAACGTGGCCGCCTGCGATCGTGAATTGTAAGTCTTAAACGCGCCCAGTGTTTCTCTGAACCAAATTCTGACATTTTACAGCTCTTCTTTCAGCCTTTTCACTTCAGCACAATCTAAAATAATACCACTGTATGTCTTCCCATCTTTTAGGCTGAGCGACTCTCATTGCAATATCATCATTTACAGGATGTCTTCGAGTCGTCTCACCATTGGAATTGTTGGAGGAGGGGTAGCGGGCCTTTATGCTGCCCTTCTTCTTCAACGGGCCGGACACATCGTCCATATCTTCGAAGGCTCAGATCGCTTGGGCGGTCGCGTTCACACACACTACTTCACCGAGGAGGAGAATCAATACTACGAGGCAGGCGCCATGCGGATACCTCATTCACCCTACCAAAGTATCGTCTTTGACCTTGTCGATTACCTTCGCCGCTTCAAGCTTCCGTCAGACAAGCAAATTGAACTCATCCCATACAAATGACCTCTCCTGGAAACTTTGTCTACATTAATCATCGTCGCCCCGAGCATCTGGATGCATCTTCAACAACCCCTCGGTCAATCGACTGGCCGCTCCCAGCGGACGTAAAAGCCAGCTTCCAAGATCGCTCGGCAGAAGAACTCATGCTGGCGGCCGTCGGTCCTCTCCTGCAAAGACTAGAAGGCAACTTTGTCGAAGGTTTCGACGAGATCTGCCGGGAATACGACAACTATTCCTTCCGATTTTACCTCAGTCACGTGCTTAACTGGCCAAACGACATCATCGATTTCGTCGAGACGGTCACATCGCAGACAAATCAATTCTGTCTCAGCGTAACGGAGATCATGATGGAATACATCGACTTCAGCACGAAAGAGTGGTCTACGATCGCGCACGGGATGAGTCGACTTCCTCTCGCAATGGCCCATCTTATCGGATATAAGAACATCACACTGAATGCCCGCGTCACCGGTATTAGGAGCGAAGATGACGGGAAGGTGACCATCTCAGTCTTTGGTCACAAGAGTAACGTGGAAGCTACGTTCGACAAAGTTATCATGGCCATCCCTCCTCCCGCATTGAAGATGATTACTGATCGGCCCGCTTGGTCCCCACACAAGGAACTCGCAATCCGATCCATTCACTTTGAATCGCTTTTCAAGATGGGTTTGCGCTTCAAGACTCGCTTTTGGGAGCGTGTCGGCCCTACGTCCTGTTTCGGTGGACAGTCTACCACGGATCTCCCAATCCGATGGATTGTTTATCCCTCAAATGGCATCGGCTCTGACGGGCCGGGTGTGCTGCTTATCTATTCGTGGATGACGGACGCGGATGCCTGGTTACCACTGACACCAGAGGAGCGCCAGAACCTGGCGCTAGCAAATCTTGCTGAGGTTTACAACGGTCAGATAGATACGAAGGATGGAAGCGTGATTAACGTCTACGACCTCATCATGGATACCTCAGACGCGGTCTGGTCGGCACGGAACTCTACGGGCGATGCTATGTTCCTCCCTGGCCAATTCCTGTCACGCTTTGAAGCGGCTCGCCATCCAGAGGGTAACGTTTACTTCGCAGGGGAGCATCTGTCGCGTCATCATACTTGGATTGCGGGCGCGCTGGAGTCCGCGTGGGAGACCGTCTCTAATATCATAGGCCCGACGCCGCAACTTTGTCCATCCGAGGTCGAGGTCGGTTCCTTGGTGGAAATAGACCCTCAAGATGGTATCAGGCGACCTGTCTCGACTGATGACGCCGCACCGGTTCTCGGAGATGACGCAAGTCCCATGGGTGTTCGGGGAGGAGGAGAGCAGGCTAACTTCAGTATCGACTTTATTCTTCGTCTTCACGAGCCACCGTTTGGTTTCGATACTCAGTGGTGGCCCGTCCTCCAGAGCTCAAACCATAAGAATTGCGACGGGAACACGAATACTTTACCGTATCATCCTGGGGTAGTCTCGTCCATGTCACTGTGTTCCCGCATTCCAGGTCCACAAGGCACAAAGGCGAGGCGAATCTGAGGTGTGGTGGTGGGTGTTGGGGTTGTTGCGAGCTGCTCGTTGTAGGATGTTCGGAGGTTGGTGGCCATGATTCCAGTTTTCCTTTTTTTTTCTTTTTACCAATCACACATAGACCGCTGTCGCATTTAAATTTTTTTTTTTCTGTTTTGAAACCGACAACCCATAGATAGATTCGAAAGAGTGCAGAGATAGCCCATTTAGAACCACCTAAGTACTTTGTATCGAGCACAAGTAATGGATACGCGTATTGCGACTACACTTCCCCTCTCCTACGAAAAGTACCGCTTAAGGGTTCAACTCGGATGAACGTGCCGAAGTATTCGCATGTTCACGAACGCAATTCAGTGATCGCACGAGAATGTGTGGAGGTCTAAATATAATATCTGTCTTTATTTACCTCCGACAGGGGCGTTCCCCCCTCCCTAAGTTGGTGTGATGAAGTTCATGGGTCTGTACACACGTCGGCGTACCTTTCATACCGCCGATATCTCAATCGAGAGCCGTGTGGGTCCTTACACCACGGAAGTAAGCCTCCTCCTCCATCCGTTCCTCGCCAAAAAAAACAAAACTTGATTTTTTTTTTTTCAGTTGTGAGAGAGAATGGTTTCAGGTGAAGTGGCAGGGTAGAGAGGATTTGGCCCTCGCCGCAACGCCGCCCCGCCGCCCTCCGTCCCCCCCTTCCTCACCTCTTACCTTTTTTTTTGTTTGCCCTTTTTTAGGTGTATCCCTTCAACGGAGAGGACTACGTATAATGACGATGATGAGACTTTATTACTCTCTTCCTAGGGAAACCGGCTCATCTTCTTGATTCATAGGCGAGGTGAAGTGAAATGTCAGTTGATGCTTGGTCTTGTGATGCGATGGTTCTTATGGGAGTTGGTCTTTTGTGACGTCAAGCGAGGGAGCGTGGCGACCACCATTATCATCATATCATGAACCATAGGTCGCCGCGGCTGCGAAATACTTGAACCGTGCTTTGATCCTTCCATGTACTAGCGGCAACCATCATTTTTCTTTCTTTTCAAAATCCAGACGATGTGTGTGTCTTTCACTCACAATGACAAAATCAATCATCCCTCTCCGTAGCATAGCACATCCAGCGCTATATGCTTATCATTTTATGTCCATTACACGTCACCAAAAGAGCACGAGTCACCAACCAATCCCCCCTCCCTCCCTCCCCTTTGGAAAGAATAGCCTATTGTAGTAGAGTCAGGGCGGACAAGCAACTATCAAGAGCAACTTGCAAAAATTGAATTGAGAAACAGGAAAAAAAAAAAAAAAGGTTCAACATGACTGAGCCTGATTTCCTTGTTTGTGTTCGGGTCAAACGTTTGACAGACATGAGAAAAAAAAGTCCAGCGTACCCGTGTTCCGTTGAGCCGCTTTTACCCAAGCTAAGTAAACCACATGTCAAGATAGCATCCTTCAATCTCTCTACTTGCTCCTCCTTGCCTGGTGCAAGCAAAGTATACTGTGTCCGTCCATCAAATGCCAAAGTAGCGGGGAGTTGGAGAGCGAAGGGGGGGGGATAATTTACGTACTCTCCGCCCCACTGAGATGTATTTGCACGAGCGAAGAAAGAGAGAAAAGCCGTTTTTTGTGACGATCCAGGCACGTCCCTAGAGACGACTAGAGTGCATTCCGTCAGGAACTTTTTGATAAACCCGATCCAAGTTCACAAGCGGCACATGCCATGGCGTGACAAGCCTTTGCCTTCGCCTAGAAGTACACACGCACACACACACTATCTGTAGTTTAGCAGAACTCGTGCAGTACAATAATTATCAATTTGACGCCACAGGAGGTATCGTCTTGTGGTCTAGCAGGCGGGAGGTGAACCTAGGGACGTAATGACAAGATGAAGAGAAAGTCCGCTGATGGATGACTCGCAATAATGCATATTACAGGATTTATCTTTTCTTTTTCCTTGAGTTGCCCGCTGGGTGTGCTACCCACCTTTTTTTCTTTTAATAACTCTGGAGAATATTTCGGCTTATGGCACTCCCCTTTCTGCTCGTTCAAGACAGCGGATTGTCACAAGGGTTTTTGTAATCGGCTGAAGGTATGAAGTTAGTTATGGTTATGATATCAATCCGTCAATCCGTCCCCCGCTCAACCAAAACAAAACGAGCATCGGCCGAATCGTAGAACCACGTGCCAGCAGTGTGAATCATGTATGGATCAAGCCGTGTCCCAAGCCCAAGCCCAAGCCCAAGAGAGGCGCAACGCCGCGCGCGTGATGTTCTGGCGTCTGGCGTTTTTACGCCTCGCTGCGATGAGCACACGCACACACACACACACACACACGAAACCTTCTTTCTGCCTTACGATAATCATAGAGCGTGGAAACCTCTAGAACCTACCCACACAACCCCACTTCCTCCCTCTTTGGTACGTAGCGCGCCTTTCGTTTCGGCCGCAACCTCTGGAAGACTTTATCAGTCCGTCCCCCGCATTGTCCACAACCCTATGTCAAATGCTTGCCTTGCTCTTTTATACAAAACATCCCATCCTCCACACACACACACCCCTCCCTCCACCCTCCCAACCGCTGCCACCGCCGCCACGGCACATACGTGCTACGAACATCTGGCCAGCCCTCACCCGTGCAACTCGGTCTTACGTGTTTTGTGGCGTGAGAGCTTCTAGGAAGGAACCTTGAAAGTCCTCGGCCGGATTGCTGAGGGGTATCTCATCCCTCGTGCGGATAGAGCGCTTGTTTAGCGTTCAATCGACGGTCTGGGATACGAATACGGATAGGTGACTTCCCTGCCCACCCCACCGCTCATTGCCAGAACGACAGGAAGTTCCCGCTGGTTTGACCATCTTGGGTCGGTGGCGTCTCTTCCTCCGTACTTACTCGGCAGTATTGCCTTGTTGAGGAACATTAGATGACGTACAGGTTAAAGGGTGAATCGTTATTTGCCTGCTGTCCTCCCGTTCCACTTAGATGGCTTATCTGGCCCGATCGCGCCTTGTTCTTTTCCCTCCCGTTATTGGTTTAGCAGTCTCAGAGTTTCTGGTTTGCTACTAGTAGCTCATCGGGTTAGGGGATGGATCAAGGGCCCAGAAGGGGCTATTTCATACGTACAGCTTCAATAAGACCACCAGGGAATTACGTTTTATACTTTTCCCCCCTCCCCTTCCCCCCCTTCCCCTTCCCACCGTCGCATTCCGAGGTTTTCGAGCTTTGGGACATCCTCCCGATTCCCTGCCTGTCGATTTATCACCGCTTTTCTGTCAACTGAATGATGTTCGGCACCCGCCCTTCCGATCCGCCCCTGTTTGGGTCATTTCGTTGGGCGGGTGGTCTTTAATCCCGCGCACCATGACTACGCGTTTTCAAGACCGGTGTTCCGTTAAGGATGTGGTTTTTTTCAAAGTCGCCTATCGTCAAAAGAGGAGGGGTTGAACATGACAAGGTTGTTGGTTCCTAAAGAGCCTTCCATCTACTACTACTACTACTAAGTCGACGAGATTATATATACCATCCCGTGGAACTTTCTTCAAACTGAAGTGTGCGGTGTGTCGAAGGTTGGTTGAAAGGGTTCTCGGGATTACACATGGCTCCGAATGCCGACGACGACGATTCGTTTTTGAGCTCTTGTATCATTTTTTGTTTTCTTTTGCCGATAGTGACGTACTTGCAAACAGTATATCCATTGCATTGCTACAATGAGAGTTCTCTCGGCAGTTGGCCGAGCACTGGTTGTACGGGCTAAATGACAATCGAAATCAAATCGAATCAAATCAAGTCAAATCAAATCAAGGGGAATGGGAGGGGAACGGGGAACATAGGCGAGTTGCTCGCACATACATATTCATATTTATTTATTTTATTTTATTTAAGGGGGACACACCGTCGAGACTTTTTATTTTTATTTTGCTTTTAGTTGGAGGTTGATAATAATGGAAGAGTTGTATATCGGTTAACGTATTTGGAAAGGCCTTTAGCCGTGTCTCAATTCTAAGCGATCTACTATAGTATAGCCTCTCTTTCTTTGAAAAAGGTCCCGATCTCTGGGCTCAGGTTGAGGGAAAATGAGGAAGTTACCGAGGCCATAGCACAGGATATAGGTATAGATATAGATAGTTAGAGTCACGGTCAGTCTCATCATGTCAAGAATTGTAGCGCTGCGGGCGGTATTATGTAGTCTTCTATACCTTCGGCTTCTTCTGAGATGGAGGCACATCGTAGATATAGATATTGAGAGATGATGGTGGGTGGTGTGGGGAGATGGGGGAAGGGGGGGGGGGGAGTGGGGATTGTATGAGTGTGGGTATGTGTGTGGGTGTGTGGGTTTATGTCCCTCGCCATCCCCTGGTTGGAGGTGCTTACATACAATACCCTCTTAACACATCATATAATAACTTAACTCCTTGCAACTTCTCCCCCTCTCCGTCCATCCCGTCTAAAACCAGTTCTCCCTAATCTTCTTTCGTCAACTTTATCCTCCATCAAAAGTTGACCTTCATGGATTCTACCTACCTTCTGCAGGCCGACTACCGTGAACATCGCCCCGATCATCCGGACTATCGGCATTTGTATCCCACTTCATTCTCTTCTGACGACTCTCAATTCTGGCCATACCCTTACCCTGCTCAATCTCAATCATCCCAATATCGCGATACACTTCTTCACAATGTGACCCTCAACCTGACCCAGCTGCTGCCCCCTACGTCTATGACCCCACCACGCAGGCTGTCGATAATTTCGCTGCCCCAACACGGCTGGGCATATTTGATATCACTTCCATGCATGCACCGATAGGGTCAACAGAGCCTTGGGGTCCACGAAATGAAGGTATGTATTATTGCTCACTTCGATACCCCCCCTCCTCGTCCTCCCCCTTTCTTTGACGTCTCTCCAATCCTTCTCACCTTTTTTGTTTCTGTTTTTTTTTTTTTTTTAAAAAAAAAGCAGCGAACTTTGATAGAGAAGTGGCCTTAACTGAAAGCAGTCTCGCTCAAGCAAATCCCTATTATCCCGTTCCTGTTCCGTCACCTCCATGGGTTCATCCATCCCCAAGCTCCGACACTTCACCCACGAGCAACTCCCCCTCGTCCACACTCGCCCACTATGCCACACCTACGCTGTCCCCTCCTTCGGCGACGGAATCTTTACCCAATAATAATGTCTTCACAGACGCCCGTACCCATGATACCTCTGAGGATGCTGAACCCGCCCCTCAAAGTCCCCCTGCGACTTCTCGTGGTACTCACGGTGCGGGCCGTCGGCCCGGAGCATGTTCTCGTTGCAAAAAGCTTAAGGTACGGATCCCCCATCTTTGTTGTTCTTCTTCATTCAAGGAAATCATATCAAAATGACAATAACACCAAATTTGGTAGATGCGGTGTGCTTTCGGCCCTGACCCTCGCACCTGCATCAGATGTGCCGCTGGGTCGCATAATTGTGTCGTCGAGGGCCGAAAAGCGAGGACCCCTGGGTGAGTAGTTGGTTGATGTTTATTAGGTTAGCTCCCCTCACCCCGTTTCGATACCCAGACAACGCGAGAATTTATTGAGACAGATTCGTGAGAAGAATGAAACCATATCTGTCTTGCTTAATCAGCTACGAAACACCGCCGTCGTCACTCCTATCTCAATTAACGCCGCGCGCATCGCCATGAAACCCGTCGAGCGTGAAAAGCTTGGGAGGTACTATCTTGGATGGAGAGGCGTCACGCTATCAGTACTCAGGCTTCAGAAAAGGCCTGTGTGGCGTTCGATACTTCGCAACTTGAAGACGAAGACATGTACTCGTCCTCTGAAGATGAGGATGAGAACGATGAGGATGGTAACGAAAAGGCCCTCATGCGTACCACCTCATCACAGCACACCCCACGAATCTCTGCCCTACCGGGAGATTCCGCGCCGCTGGGATTCCTTGCTACGTTCTCCTCGCAATGGAATCACCCTAATCTAAGGTCTCCGAGTCCTCTTGGAACGAATGCGTTTGGGATTGCGAACAGACGTTACTTCCAACCCAGTGAGCTTCTTGTAGTCATACGTTCATCTATTCCAGTGTCTCACAATAAAATGAATTTAGGTCCATACACTGATCTGAGTCTTCGGCGAATCGTCGTGGAGCGTGAGATGGTCCCAGAGATTCTTATATCTGGTTTGATCTCTCCACAAGAAGCGAGGGAACTATTTGACTTGTAAGCCTTTTCTGGAACTCTGGAATCCTAGATATATTTCTTTTGTATTGACAACGCCGTAGATTCTTTGAACATATCAATGTAAGCCCTCCCACACTCGTTCGGTGGCACTACGCTAACAGTTTTCTTTTTTTTTTTTTTTTTTGTTTCACTCATTGATAGCCATATTTAAGCTTGCTTGATGAAGCAATACACAACGCGGCATCGGTAATGAGACGATGTCCTTTCCTTTTTACTGTTGGTGCGTGTGCATTTTCTCATTGCTGGAATCGCGTTTTGACTGACTTCCGCGTGCAGTCTGTGCAGTGTCGTCGCGATATTACACCAAGCGGCCGGAGCTTTATAACCTTGCAATCCATTTTGCAAAGCATCAGCAGCGTCCGCTTTCGTCGACGGTTGGAAGTGTGTGGAAATGTGCCAGGCCTACTTGATGCTCACTGCATATGCGGCACCCACGCAACGTTATGAGGACAATCGCAGCGGTTTCTACTCTGGTATTGCCACTAGGTATGGCCTATCCTTTCCTATTACGATATATTTACATCCTCATGAATGTTCTAGACTTGCAATTGAGCTCGGCTTGAACCGTGAAACGAGCGTGCGTCCGCTTGACGAGCGACATGAACGTGAATTACTTAATTGTAAACGGGCGTGGATGGTCTGCTCTATCATGGATGGGAGTACGTCACTGGAAACTGGGAATGCCCCAGGAGTTGGAAAGGATGACGAGGTTTCTCTCCTCTTGTTATGATGAGTCAACTGTTAAGCTGACTCACAACGTTTATAGCTCACATCCAATGCGTCTCGCTGGTGCTCGACGTCCAAATTCCAGCACCCCTTTGATGCCGATCTTCCTGCGATTATCGAGCTTCTGAGTATCATGCACCGGTTTACAGAAGCCATCCGGCACATTAATTACCAGGTATATCCACTTGTCGGAACTTTGACGTTATTGATTGATCTGAGGGATATTTCTCGTTCTCAGAAAAAGAGTCGTGCGTTAGACCGTTTGATCAGTTCCTTCGACCGGGACTTGCAAACCTCGATTGCCAACACCACCGTTAAAGCAAATGAGCGCCGGGCTGGCCGAGGTGAGTCTCAAGTCTATCTTCTGTGTCAATGTGTGAGGGGTCTAATAGGTGAAAAACCTCAGATTTGGCTGGGAAGCATCGACTTGGGATGGTGCTCTTGTACGTGATTCATAAAGCTTATGTTTTATTTTCTTTCTTTCCGAGCCTGGAAAACTGATTAAACAGCAGCTTATTCCAATATTGTCGCATCATCGTCCATTCTTTCGGTCACAAAGCAGAGGTGTCTGACCCCAGTCCTCAAGTGAAACCTAGCTCCTATGTTGCTACAGTGGGTGCTACCCTTTAATTTACCCTGAGTTCATTTCTGATGACATGCGGGGGCATCTTGCACGTGTTTAGTGTATGGAAGCCGCTTTTTCGCTGCTCGAACTGTGGACGAACTTTATGCATTCAACGGGCCACGTGCGATACGCTCCAGACTTTTTCTTTGTCGGAACAGGATTTGCCGGTGCATTCCTTATCGAAGTAGGTCTTTTTTGTTTTTTCCCCTGTTTCCCACGTTGTTTCATTGGTGCTGTAACTTGGAACACTTTGATTATCTAGCTTCTCAGCCCCCACATTGCTCCGACGTTAACCGCGCAGCAACGTGAACGAGTCATCAGGGTATGCAGGGCCGTTACGGTAAATCTGCGTGCCGCTGCTGTCGATGAAGCACATGCGCCACATACTTATGCCGTGTTCCTTGAGGGAGCGCTTAGTAAAGCTATTGTCGAACCTCCAATACCCGCTACTGTAGCACAGTAAGCCCGCCCGCCCGTCCGCCTGCCCATCGCAACGCCGTGTTCCCCCTCTTCTTCTTGTCTAGTTTAGTTGTGAACGTGTTATGTTACTCTAGGAGGGTAATCGTATTTTATGTCGGACACATGCTGTATGTATTTTTTCTTTCTTTTTTTTTTTACCGCATCTTTTGCCCTCCTTTTGCCCTCTTTTTTTTTCTTTCTTTCTTTTTTTTTTTTTTTTTTGCCAACCCCTTCCCTCCCCCTCTCGCGTCCTTTTCCTTTGTGCGTACCGGGTTTGGAAAAAAGAATTCCACGAAATCTCTCACGAATTGTCGAGTTTTTGTTTTTGTTTTTGTTTTTTTTTTTTTATTGAAATGATGATTGATGGAAATTTTTTTTTTATGGCAAGCAAGGAAATGACGTCGTTGTTAGTAGCACCCCCACCCCAATTCCGTTTTTTTGTGTGCATCAGTGATGTCAAGGAAAGCATGATCCGCTTCATTCTCTCTCTCTCTCACACACACACATACATACATACATACACACACACTCACTCTCTCCCTCTCTCGACAACCCTCATAAACACAAGCCCATCCACAATATGTGGTTATTTATGTACGTAGCACGTAATTGTTATGTAATGCAATGGTTGGACCTTATGACGCATGCCCCATCGCCGCCGGCCAAGTCCTGGAACCTGGAAATTGCCGACCGACTTGACTTGTTTTTATCATGTGCCATCACACCAATACATAACTCCATACCATATACATATACACCTAAAGTAGATTATTGAGTAGGTTTGGGGCCGTATGTACGTCATAGATTTCTTTTTTTTTTTCTCTCTCTTAAGTGTGTGCTACTACTACTACTATTACTATCACCGCGGGGTTGTGTGTAAGTGTGTGTTTGGGTGAAATGGGTGACGTTTTTTTACGTTGAGGTGATGATGTATGTGATGGGGAGGGGGAGAGAGGGGGACGGGGGAAGAATTAAAGGGTTAGTTGGGACACGGACAGTACAGACAGACGGGACAGATGGGACATGTTGTCATTATTTGCCAACCACCCCCCCTCCCCCCCCCCCCCTCAGATAACACCGCCGCCGGCATTAAGTATAGAATTTACTCATGGATTCGTTTTAGCCGAGAGGGGTCTCCTAGTTAGTTAATTCGCTTTCTATCTTGGGGGGGGTGGGGAAATGGGAAATGGGGAATGGGATTGGTTAACTTGCCCCTCCCCCCCCCCCCCCCATACACACACACCTTTTGGTTATTATTACATACAAATGGATAAGAAATGTGTTTTTTTTTTTTTTGTGTGTGTGTGTAGTACAAATGGGGTGTGCGTACGTTTTCTGACTGACTGATGATGGTATCATCGAATGTCTTTGGGCGGGGAGGGAGGGAAGAGAAGAGAAGAGAAGAGAAGAGAGAGAAATGAGAAATGAGAAATGAAAGGGACCAACCCTTCCATCATTATTACCATTACGTGCATCCCGTCCCCCCCCCCCCCCTCCCTTAGAGCTGCCGGGGAGCTTACTGGAGCCTTTCACTCGACCCTCATCATACTTGCTGACTAAGCTGTTTTGCTCATTCACCACCAACCACGCACACTACTAACTATTTTGAATTTTTTGAATTTAAAAATTGGTTAAAAGATAGGGCTCCCCACTTGCTCTCTTACGATATACGATCAACCACCCAAGTCATACTCGAACGAATTCGAACAACAACCATTGTCGAAAAATCAAAAAAAAAAAAAAAAGAAAAAAAGAAAAAACAGAGTCCATGCGGGGGCGTGCGGGCAGGCAGGGAATAACTGATGGTGGAGATTTCCCAATTAGAGGAAACCAAGACAATCCGTTTTTGCTTCTATCATCAACTATCTCACGGAAGGGGTGGTTGGTGCTGGGAAATAGCGCGTCGTTCGAGAGTTGTAAATCGGTTCCGAACAACTTGGTCTCTCTCTTCCTCTTCCTCTTCCTCTTCCTCTCTCTCTCTCTCTCTCCTCAGTAAGCACCTAGCTCGTGTCCGTCTGATCCCGTCAATCAATATTGTTAGAGATCCCGGTTACTTATCCATCAAGCGTAAAAAAGAAAAATCAGAGATTAATCTAATCACCCCGGGGTGTGTGTGAACGTTCATCAGTCAAATTTGTCTTCCCGGTAGACGTCCGAGGTGAGTGATTGAGAGAATTGTCGAATCCTTTCAGAACAGGGACGTGATCAATTTTGAAACGAAAGACTTAAAAAAAATCCGATAATCCCGAGATGGGTATTGGTATTGGTATTGGTATTGGTATTATCCTTTGTCTTCTCTGGCAATGTACCAATGCCACTACGAAAAAGAAGAATTTGTTTGTTGCGATACATATATTTCTTTTTTTGATTTTTGGCTTTCTTCTTTTCGGCACACATCCAGACAACTGCAGCCGATTTTTTTTTTTTTTTGGGTGTGAAAAGCCCACCCCCCAACCCCTCCGCCGCAAGATGGAATAAGAAAAGGGATATTAACCTCCGGAGCTTGTGTCAAAGCGACTTGTAATTGCATTGTGGTGTATGATTCGGTAACGATAACCCCCCCCCCCCCCTTCCTTGCCTTTAATCAAAAAAAAAAAAACTTGTTAAATGATTCAAAAAATAACCCCCAAAAAGGGAAAAAAGAAATTGCTGAGAGATAAATGATGAAAAGATACACAGTGATAGCGGTGCCGCGCGAGTCAGAAAGGAGGGGGGGGGGGGGGCGGTGAATGTTCCATTAGCATAAGATAAGGATAAGTGTTTTTGTCGGGGATGTCAGTAAGTCATATGAGAAGAGAGAAGAGCCATACGGAAGTATAATGTTTTAGTTTTTTTTAGGCGCTTTTAAGCTCAGGGGTTCAAAACGGAGCGCACGCACAGCACACACAGGGCAGCTTTTAGTTTGTTTGGCATTTGTCCCAACCCCATTTATGTGTTTTGATCATCATCATCATCCACAGACTTCCATTGCATTGCACAAAACTCGGTCTGTCTGTCTGTCTGTCTGTCTGTCTGTCTGTCTGGGTGACCCTGGGACTCAAACCACCACCACCCACCCACCAGACTAAGGCACCCGACATACGGTTCGTACTTCGGAAGAGCCGTAACTCGGACTTCGGTCACTAAATAAAAGAAAAAAAAAAAAGCCAATCACTTTGGAGGAGAGGGGGCTGAAATAGGTTAAAATGTCAGCAAGCATAACGAGGCGGGGGGGGGGGGGGGGGCTCCGAAGGAGGGCGACCATCAGGTAAGGAAACGATAAAACGAGATAACAAATCCAAAAAAAGGTCGCCAACAACAACAACAAAAGCGGGGGGGGGGGGGGGGGGAAGGAAGAAAGAGAACGAAGTGATGCATGGCCATGATCATAGCACGAAAGCCGGGAAATCTAAGTGGTTAGTTGTGTATATTCGGTCAATAACTTGAAAACCTTGATCGACTTGATGAACGAACGATCCCAAAGTTGAGAGAGAGAGAGAGAGAGGTGGTGGTGTGTGTGGTGTGAGTGATGAGTGAGTGAGTAATTTAAATTAAGGAATAATTTTTGGATGATTGAACGATGATAAGGCACCAGATAACTAATAAAGCGCCGGGGGGGGGGGGGTCCAGCTTAGCCTAGCTTAATCCCGCGCCTCCGGAGGTACGTTCGCGCACACCCTTTGGTAAAGCTTTGATTAATGGAATGTTGCCCCCCTCCCGTGTGTGTGTCTTTGGGAAGAGAACCTAAGGAGAACCGTCGTCGCACGTTTGATAATCTTTGAAATGATGGTCTAAATAATGATAGATAGATATAGAATAGATAAGATAATAGGCCTAAACCTAACTAAATCAAAACTAACACAAGACAAGACGACGGATCAACAGCATCCAGCTGGTCCAAAGAGCTCTCGGACTTTTCCTTCTCCGTCACAGGCCCTACCTACTAGCGCCCGCTCCAACGATCCTCACCAACGCCCCCCATTCTCAAGATCCGATTTCCTTGAGAAACCCAAGTAAGGATTATTTTAAAGTGACCGCTCAGGGGGATCCAAAGAAGTGGAGTGAGTGACCTTCACTCGCGGGGTGAGAGCGGTTCCAGTGGGTGTACAGAGCCCTACGCCCGCACTTCCTCAGGCTGGATGGACCAGAGCGAACACGAATCCAATATATCCATATCCATAAGGGGGGGCGGGCGGGCGGGCGTGGACAGTCGGAATCGCAGGGACAGACAGGGACAGGCAGGTATAGACATAGACATAGACATAGACATACAGTATATAGTTACATGTGCCCCCTTGCGTGTCCCCCACATGGCCAAAAGCGTAGGCCAGTGTGGAGGGGGAGGTCGTGTGTCGGTTGTGGGAGGGGTTCGCGATTAAATTATTCAAAATTCTATGCCTGAACCCCTGGGTGGTTTTTTTCACTGAACTGCTCTTGTTGTTGCACTCGAATAAGTGGAATGTTTTTAAGTTTCCCATTGGGTGTGACTGACGTGAATATCTTTTTACTCCTCTCACTCTATATAGAGAGTTAAGAGAAAAAAAAAATCAATTCGAACAAGCAAGGGAACGAAAAAAAAGGTTGTAATTTAAGGGGAAAAAACACAAAAGGAGGAGAGGACTTTTGAAATCGTCCAGTGGCTCTGTAGATAAAATGCAAAAAGGAAACCTGTTGTCGTTGTTGATGTGATAAGGTGGTGGTGGTACAACGAGAAGTCCATCTGAAATAAAAAAAATAATACAAGAAAAAAAAAAAAACAAAAGACGACTATTATCGTCGGCGGTATTGAAGCCTTAACACTCCGTGTACTCATTTCCGTGTACCGAATGCCTCCTGCGGTAACGGTAATAACACATCAGTCAGTCAAACTCAGCCCAGCCCAAAAAATAAAAATACTCAGAAAAAAAAAGACGTACCTTGATCTCCCTATCAAACTTCTGCGCGATCTTCTTCCGCTGAATCTTCTGAGCCGCCGTGACGAGTCCGCTCTCCGGAGTCCACTCATCCGCAGTGAGCACGACAGCCTGCAACATCTCAATCCCCTTAAATCCGCTCTTTTTCCCGGCCGCGTTACAATCCTTGAGCACAAGCGCCTTGATCTTCGGGTCCGCACAAAGTTCCACGAGCGAAGCGTGTGCTTGTTCCTCCGACAGCGCCGCGCGCAAGTGTGCCTCGTGCGGCACGATGATCGCGATGGGTTGCGTTGCGTCCGGTATGGCGTGCACGCAGATGTTCGACACAAAGTTACACGATTTGTATGTTGACTCGAGACGCTCGAGCGCGATGTATTCACCACCCTGAAGCTTGACAAGGTTCTTGATCCTGCGCGAGAGATAAACAGATACTCATCCTTTAGCCCCTCGTGACTACGGTTTGTCCTCAGTCGTGAAAGACTTACCGATCGATGATGGTCAACGTTCCATCCTTATTCCATTGACCAACGTCACCGGTGCGTAACCAGCCATCTTGCGTGAAGATAGTCTCATCATTGTTGAGGTCATCACGCTTGTAGTAGCCACTCGTAACGGATGGTCCACGTAGGAGGATCTCACCCTGTGGTAGATTGTTGGTTGAAAGGTATCCGGCCTCGGGCACGTCGCGGAATTTGACTTCTATGGATGCGGAAGGAAGACCCACGCAGCCGTACTGCAGGATGTCCGGCGGGAGAATGCTGCACATGCCGCACGTCTCGGTCATGCCATAACCTGTATATCATCGTTCAGTCCCGGAGTCGTCGGCAGACAAGAATAGCGAGTGGTGTGACGCACCCTGAACGACTGTGACCAGCGCCAGAGACAAAAACTCCTGCGTCTCGCGAGAGAGCGCGGCGCCACCCGACAACGCCAAGCGCAGACGGCCGCCCGTGGCCTGCTTAATCTTCGCAAACACGACGGAATCAGCGACGCTCTTGAGTCCGGGTACGTTGGCCTTCTTGATGGTCATGGCACCATTGAACATACTCTTGCGGAATCCACCGCTGTTGTTGACTTGCGCGACGATTCCCTTGCGGATAAGCTCCCAGACGGCAGGAACGCCAACCATGATCGTCGGACGGAATGCTTTGATGTCACCCTGGCAGTTGCGTACGGACTGGTCCGTGAGCGTCTTGACACGGCCAAAGCCGCTGCACATGCCGACAAAGACGAAGCAAAGCTCGACAACGTATTCGAGGATATGCGCGAGCGGGAGGAAAGCGAGGTACGAGTCGTCAGGTTTGAGTACATGACCCACGAGGGTGTTCACTGCGCCTACTGACGCGATGAGGTTGTAGTGCTTGATAACAACACCTTTGGGCGGACCCGTAGTACCGGAAGTGTACATGATGCATGCCACGTCATCGCTCGAGGGAGTGCGACTCTCCAAAATTTCGGTTGGCTGTTCACGGCCGAGCTCCCGCAGGGCATCGAGGGAATGCACGGCCAGGTCATCACGTGCGCTTGTGATCTTGGAAAGGACGGACTCTGGGGGTTGGCCATCATAGATTACGGTCCTTAGAGATGGGACTTCCTGGATAACCTTGGCAACAACCGGTAGTAACTCAGCATTGGTAAAGATGCCCACACATTCAGGCTCGTTGAGAGAGTGCTGGAGACCTGACTCGCCAAGGGTATCATACGCGGTGGCGACGACCGCTGATATACTTGCGCAGCCGTATGAGATGAACTGCCATGATGGGCTTAAAAGGGGAATGGGCGTTAGCAGGGCGCCATAAAAGTTCGATCCGAAATTCAAAAAGAGAAAGAAACATGGAAGCTTTCCGCAACACACGACACTCAAACCACAGCCATCATATGCAACGTCACACTCGTTTATCTTCGCGTAAGAACTAACACGTGTGACCACCACCAAACCCCCCCTTCCCCCCTCAGATATGATTCACCCTTAAGGTGGACGCACGACGACTTGCAGAATCGCCGTGCATGCGAGGGAGGAAGGAGGGAGCATGGAATGATGTGAATCTGCAGCACTCGTGGTGGGGTGAGTGTGATAGGCACAGTATAAGGGGTGGTGAGCTGAGACAATCGCCCATACAAACCCATTACCACAGGTCACGCGGGGAAAAAAATGACGGCGGCGCGGCCGGGTTTGAGGCGTTAAACTCCCAAGATGGTCTGGCCCTCCTCCCTCGTCCCCTTCCACGGACCCAGGGGACATAGGACAGCGCCCATTTGGGCATAAGTGGAGAGGCAGTAGCTCACCATTCCTCGTGCCAGAGAGGGAAGGGAGGTGGTAAACACATTGTGGAGCATGGAGGACGCCAAGCTCACTTGAAAGACGGTGGGGGGAGGGGGGGCAAAGCAAAAAAAAACAAAGAAAACAAGGGAAAATCAAACAAGGAAGAGAGCCGAACGAACGAACGAAGAAAGACACGAGATGAAGAGAGGGTGTCAACTAACCTTGTCTGGGCATAGATATTGAACACGTCATCCTTCTGCACGCCAAGCTTGACGAGACCGCGCGAGACCTCTGAGACGATAGTATTGAGCTCGAGGAAGGTGATGTACTTGTAGTCAGACAGTTGGAAGTACTTCCAGGTCTTGGTCTCCTTCACCTCTTCGCCGCCGACAACCTTGGTGACTTCCTTCTGCTCTTCGACGATGTCGACGACGTCACGATATCCGTACGCATTGCGGGAGCCATGGGTACGAGCAGCGTAAAGAAGAACGTCGTGAACTGTGTTTATACCCTCAATTGGGGCAGTGACAAGACGGTCCTTTGTCCTGTCCAGTCGACGAGCGCGGGACTCTCCTGGCGGGGCAGGCGGGCCTATCTCCGCGGAGCCTTTTCCCCAGCTTTCATTGGGACCAAGACGAGAAGAATAACTTGCCATTTGGTTAGGTGAATAGAAGAGGAGAGGGTAGAAAGTTACGTGTTTGCAAAGAGCAGAGAGCAGTGAGCAGTGAGCAGAGAGCAGAGAGCCGAGAGCAGAGCCGCAGAGTTAGATAAACCCCAATTTAAATAATAATAATAAATGAATGTAATTTACCCCCCCTTTTTACTTAATTTAAGTTTTTTTGTCATCAGTACATAAATAAATTATTGTTGAAAAATAAACGGAAAATGTACAGACGACAGACGACAGACGAGACCATAAGCTGGCTGGCCTGGCTACAACCGGAGAGTACCTTACAAGGCTAGCTCTCACTCTCCATCGCTTCCTTCTCAAATTTCTTTTTCATCACGCTCACTGCAAATTGAAGAGAGATTAAATTAATAATTAGCGCATCAATACCATCCAGCTAACAACCACACACAAACCTTCACGAGACACCTGTCCAGAGGACATCCACCCGTCAGGAAAAGCGGCAACAACTTTTTGATAAAGCGCTTTACGCAGGCCTTGCTCGCTTACTTGCGAAGCTGAACCTTCCAGCGTGCTAAAGTATAGCCAAGGTTTTTTTTTAAAAAGAAAAAATTAAATTAAATTAAAATAATAGAGTAAGCGTCCTTGACCACCTTCAGTAACAATGATCGGGGAAGCAACGTACTTCTTTTCGTTCTCGATGCGGCAGCACTCATTCGACAAACAGACCAGGTTCCAGATGAGACCTTTCATCCCTTCGGTCATCTTGTACTTCTTTGCCGGTGGGTGTGCATCTCGGACCTCCCTAATGTCCTTACCCTCTCCGTCCGCGCTCTTGTCGACGTCCATCGTAATGCCATCATCTCCGGGTGGTAATGGCGCAGATTTGGAAGCGGGTGAACCTTCGACAGAGGCCGTTTCCCCACTCTCCGCCTTGGTCTTCTCCTGTTTCTTTTCTAAGAGGTGACGCATCAAGAAGAACATCAGCACAATTGCCCAAAAAAATAATTCAGGGTATATCCATTACCCCATGCAGTGACGCTCCGCTCCCATTCTTCCTTTGCACGCAAAAAGCCTTCGTCAGCAGCCGCCTTGAGTTCGACCAGCAGCTCGTCCTGCCGCTTCACCAGAAGCGCCATATGTTCAGGAAAAATTTGACGCTTGATAAGTTTCTGCATCCAAGCGCGGGTAAGCGGGTAATTCTCGGGTCAAGGGACGGAGGGATAGGACCGTACGCTCATAGTGAACCGGTTGTACGGAAATATGCGCGGCATCAGGTTGAAGAGGTTGTCGTTGTACTCATTCAACTTAATTGCCTTGAGCGTGACCGCCCCGAGCACCGGCCTGATCCCTGGTGGAAACTTGCCCTTCGGTTCCCAATTCTCTATCCGAGACGGTTCATGCTATGCACACAAGTGCAGATGGACAACATGGACAACACACCTTTCGAGATAGCCATTTTGAGGTCCTCAATAGCCGCTTCGAGGTCGGGATGGAAAGGATGCTACGGAGATCGTGTGTTTCAGAAGTGAACGGCGACAAACATGCCAAAAAAAAAAACACATAGAACCGTGACGCACAATGTCGACAACCCGTCGCTTCTTCTTCCCGTTCGGGCTCTCCGCGGAGTGCCTCGTCCTGCGTTTTCCACTGATCTCTTCCCCATCGGACAAAAGCGCGATGGGGACGTCCTTCGTACCCTGCACTTGCCCTTGAGAATGGGTGTTATGACTGAGCGTATGCGGGTAATTGCTCGGACCCGCAATGGGTTCGGGCGCAGGCAGCATGGACTTCTTCGACTTGGGCTTCCGATGCGATTTTTCCTTGAGCAGCGCGACCTCACCGGAAAAGACGTAGAATCCCTGCTGTTTCGTTTGTGCGATGAACGTGCGCTCGTCGATGGCGAGTTCCGAGTCGTCAATGAACGGGTCCGTCAAGTCGTAGTACTCCGAGGCCAGGTTCTTTTTCTTTTTCTAATGAGGTACGCGCGAATACGCAAATGGGATGAGCACTGCAAGTTCCATGACGCAAAGCGGAAAGATAAGTTCGCACCTTTTTATTCTTCTTCTCTCCACCCCCATCTGTACCCACGCCAGATTCAGGGGCGCCCTCACCGTCACTCTCACTCTCGTATCGCTTCGCGGCAGGTGGTGGGGTTGCGGGCCGCTGTCCGGTCGCCTTGGCAAGTGCGGCCACGTCTACTTCATAATTGTCCGGGCCACCGAGATTGATTTCCAATCGTATTGTCTCTAATGGAGGCGGTGGGACGAGAGGAGGCGGTGATGGTGATGGCGACCTGGCGCGTGCCTTGGTGGACTTTGGCTTCGCAGAGGCTGGCTTGGCTTTGACTTTAATATCGGCAGTGAGTTTTGAAATATTTTCTGGAGGTGAGGAAACATCAGGGCCAGCACTTGCGCCATCATCGATGTCCGGTGCAATGGGAGAGACTTGTTGAGAGTCGGAAGGAGGAAGAGCAGGAAGAGACGGAGGTGTCACGAGAGTCGAAGCTGACTTTTGTTCGAGCATCTCAATGTCAGAGTCCATTTAGTGTTGTCTAGGAGTGGCTATTCCATGTCTAGGATTAGCATTATGTGATGTGGAGCCTCGAAGGTTGATGATGATGAAAGACTCACACGGGACGGAAATATAAACGGAACGGAACCTTTAAGAATTAGCAGCACAGCAATAGGGTTGATTGACCCCCACCAAAGACGACGATGAAGAAGCAATGAGAGGGAGGGGCAAGAAAAGATGCCAAAAAAGGAAAGTTCGGGGGAGGGGACGGAGGGGGAAGGGGGGGAGGAAGGGAGGGAGGAAGGAAGGGAGGAGGAGAAGGCTGGTTTTGTGATTTGTGATTTTGTGTATTCGTATTCGATTCGAATCACGTCGAGTCGAGAGTTAGTTGGAGTTGTTGGGTTTGGATGAGGAGGATGAGGAGGAGGAAGGAAGGTAAACATGGTCCGTGCGCAGGGAATTACCATCTCCGGATCGTCTCGGAATCAAGTCCAATCCAATCCAAAATCCCAATCCAATCCAATCGTATCTCTCTCTGTTGTTGTTATTTCATGTTCTGTTTGTTTCTATCCCCGCTGTCACCCATCCATACCTCCCTCGCTTCAAAGGTTAGTTCTCGGTTTTGTCGCTCGCACAACTCGTTAACAAGGAGGGGGGATTTTTTTCCATAAGAAAAAATAACTCGACCCCTTCTCGCTCGAGTGAAAAAAACACAAAGGTGAGAGAGTCCAAATCACCCAAGTTTGTTTTGTTTTGTTTTGTTTTGTCATTCATCCAAACAATCTCGGCATTTTCCGTTTGATGCCAGGCGCACTTTCCTCAAGCCAAGCCGCAAGCCTCAACTCAAACAATGCCCACGCATCACTTCATTACTTTATAAATTATAAACTATATCATTGGGGTGTTCTTCGCGTCGCGAGACGTGATCTGACCCCCCATCACATTAACAACCAAGAATCGTTAGAGGCGAGACGATTTTTGGGAAACGTAATGGGTGAGGTACCAAGGAGAAGAGGTGACCCAATACATCCGTGCGTTTTCTCCTCTTCTTCTCATCTAACCCCACCTCTTTCTCCTAGAGAGCAGACATTCCTCCCAGTTCACTCATTGCTTTCTGTTTTTTTAATTTTTTATCTTGTTTTACAGAGAGATGCAGCAGCGACCGCCAAGTCTGGTTTTTAAATAGACATAAAAAAAACTCAATCGATCCGGAGGATAGCAGCAACGCAAGATCACATGCCCCGTGTGTATATGTCATTATGCATGTGTGTGTGGTGTCCACATCCCACGTCTCGTGTCCATGAATCAAATCGAGTGTTCTGATGTTCTGGTTCTGGAACTTGCTACATCATGCATGACACCCAGTTCTCTAATGGCGAGGCACGCACTTAATCAAGAAAGGAGTTCGTACCCAATTGTCTCTGTCTATCTTTACCGTGGACGTCATCGGTCTTGGTGCGCTGCCCTTGACTTTGAAATCCTCTCTGGCATCGGGCCCGCTGGTCACAGTTCACTTCTCTTGGACGGGGTCATCTTCTCGTTGTACCGGACGGGCGAGTCTTGCCACGTGAACGGGGTTTTGCAACGGAGTAGAGATCTTTCCGGGTTTGCGTCCCTGAGGTAGCGTCCCAAATGCTACTTGAAGAAGATACCTACCTACCAGTTATTGAAGAATAAGCAGTTCGGTTATCCCCGATCTTCCGATCCACTCTACTCCGCCACTGCCTTGCTCCGCGCTGTTCATTGAGGTCTGTCTGGCCATGGGCTTTTTCGTCTTCAGTCTCTCCATGTCCCCACTCTACCCACCTGTGATGAGGTGGTCATGTAATGCCACAGTAAAAGAAGAGAACCGAAGGACGAGGTGTAGGAAATTAGCCCGAATATATAACAGCTGCAAGTCAACAAAACGTTAAGATTGCCTTCCCATTCCCTTGGCCTCCGCCTGGGTTGTCCACCTTGATCACGTGGCTTGGAGGGACAAGGAGGCCATGTTAGCACTCGGCACAATTCTCATTCCAATCGTCGTCAGTCTGACACTGCCCTCGCCAAACTCTCAGACTCAGAGCTCGCTTCATTGAGTATGCGTATGAAGAAAACTATATCTCTTTTAGGAATATCGAACGTCAACCGTCGGGCATCGCCACCGATTCTCAAACCTCCCTTCACTTTCTACCTTGTTACCCAGACATCGCTGTAAACGGAACCTGCTGAGGATCTCGTCTCCCTTGGTCCATACTCTCATCTTCTTATTCTTTGTTTGGTCTCTGCGCCTTCGTGCTGTATGTCAACGTGGCTGTTCGGACTAGCGCTATATTATCCCAGTTGCCATCAGCGGGTTTCTGTACATCTCTACCGCAATGCGATGGAAGAGGTCGAATAAAGGACGGTACGGGAAGAACGAGTAATTCGGTGGTCAATAATCTAACGGAAAGTGTAATCGTTTTGCCATCCTAACGCTGAATATAGCTAGTTGAGTGAGACCGAAGGATAGGACCCAGTCATTTGCCATCCGGTGCAACGTGCCTTTCGCTCGTGGTCATTCGACAAACGCTGCTGAATGACGAGTTGGAAGGGGCACATGCGGGAGAAGGCCGTTCAGAAACTCGTGCTGTTCAAGAAACCAGTATCGCACCGACGACACAATTAGCACTTCATGAATGCTCAGAACACTTCGACAAGCATGTGGAATGTCTACAGAACCTATACATGACATGATTTTTTTTTGTGGAGGAACCGATTTAAAGGAACGGCAAGTGAAGGATATCGTACACCGTCGTGAATATCGGGTCTACGAGCTAGAGGGCATTCGATATAGAAGCCGTCAGCCATGCGGGAAGTCGATTTATATGTCCTTGCACATAGGTGGTGCGTTCCCCCTCCCCACGGATTTCCCGGCGTCGAATTCGACGAACGTTGCACGGAAAACTGTTCCTTCCAGTTAGACCAATCATTCGTTTATAACCTCGCCATTTTTCACTCCTATTACGGCGACTTGAGAGCCTATGCTCTATCGGCACCTCGGTTACGTGACATCATCGAAATGCAGAGGAACACGGGTGAATGCCCAAAGCCTTGAAATCAATGTGAGGAGCACCTCTTTGGCAAGGGCAAGGATTAACTAGTCATGTCATCGAATGGATATGAACCGGTGGTGTATTTGTGTTTACTGGCGAACATTTCTTTTCTCGTACTTGGGCAGTTCTACACATCCTCGTTACAGCCATTCTACTCGTCACTTTCTGTTTGGTACTTATCACCTCTGATTGGGCCAAGCACATGTATTTACCCGAGACGCAAGGAAGAAAGCCCTTTTTCAATCTTGTCTTGTGATATAGCCTAGAAATACAATTCAGTTCTACTTCTACATTATCACCCTTAGTTGTGGGACAGATAAGCTCACATATCGATGGAGCGGCGCAGGTTGTTTCCAAGTCACGAAGACCCTCATAGTCTTTAACATGGTTTTGTCTTGTTACGAGCTTAAATTAAGTACTATGAGTCGTATCCTTTCGTCATGGTGATATTTTTGTTTGTCTGAGGGCTAGAACTTCAGTGACGCTCGCCTCACTCAATGAGACACTGCTAATGGCTTGCCCTGGCTTGTCTTAGCGACGTATAGCAAACCCAGTGTGAATGCGCACCTCGAAACGTCTTCCATTTTCTGGCCACTTTTTATTACCGGACTTACAAGTACACAAGAGATATCCCCAATCCAAACCGGGGCTATTCGCCTCTATCGCTATCGGGAGATGGCGGCGTCGTCACGGCGTCAGCGTGGCAATGGAGCGCTACTACGGTGGGACCAGGGACCCCTTCACTCATCAGTGTGCTGCCACGCCTACGGTTCCTTCTTCTCTAATAACCTCTCTTGTTCTCTAATATCAGGACTGGCGATCATGACCAGATCCACATATTTTTAGTTTGATCTTGAAGCTCAAACCAGTCAGTCCGCTCTCGTGGGTCATTCTGGTTGATTTGTTCAGTGACTGATTCTGTAGTTAAGATACGAGAGGACACGAAACGCCGTCAAAGTCAAAGGTCAGCCAGATGCTTCACAGGTATCAAGTGCTTCGCTTCTTGTAATTTTATTTTTTTGACTGAGGTTGAGGTTGCTGAGACTTCAACCAAAGAATATGAAACTCCGGAAATGGGCACTCTTTTAGCTGAGTCTGATTCCAATCCAGCAACCGGCGCAAACGGCATACGGCCTGCCTCGGGTTGGGGCACAATGGGAGGCGCTTCATGAGGAAAACTCGGTCCCTGATGTGTATTCTCCTTCTCCTTGCGGGTCGCGACAGTCTTGATCACCAAGAGGCGACGTGAATGTACAGCGATCAATTACCTGCCTGCTCGTGATAGCACCCGTGGCGCCCTCCCTGACCGAGAACCACGCATGATAGGGGATTTCGATGACAATGCCAACGCTCTGTGAACACGTTACGGAAAGAAAGCTAAGAGTTATGACGAGGTCCGCATCCAAACCCTGAAGGACGATATGGATTATGCCGTGCCCTCATATTTGTGCGTTGGTGTTTTTCCACCTCTGTTTTGAGCTCATTTCACGCTCGTGCTGAGTTTCACAGGCTGGTCTATTTTTTTTATCTGCTGCCCTCACTTCGTTTATCGTATCGTCGATAGTGTTCTTCGTCTGCAGCCAAACACTGCACAACAGGTTGTGTATTACCAGCACAACGAAAAATCTCGCGCTGCTCGTTCAAATCTCTTATCTATCGCCTCGCGAGTCACGTCACATTCCATCCACTCCTTCGCGAACCTCACCCTGCTTTATCACCCATCGTCATCCGACGTCCGGGGGAAAGTTTTTGGTTCATGGCGCTTGTCTTGGTCTTTCTGCAGCACTCCTTGTGTGCGACGGCTCCGAAGGCTGGTATATGCCAGTGGTGGCGGAAGCCGTACCTGGTCTCGTCCATGTCTCCCTCTTTCTATTCGTTGTGGGGCTCGGCGCCTTCATACTGAAGATCAATACGATCGTCAGGATCGGCACCATTGCCCTCATCTCTATCAGCGGCCTGCTCTACATCGTCGCTCTGTTTTCCCCAGTCATTAAAATTCATTCCCCGTATCAGAATTCATTCTCGGGTCTTATATGGTATTTGATCCGAAAGTGCACGGGCGGAGGTACAAGGACCGGGCTTCCTCTGGAGCACTGAAGCCCATGAGTTCGAACATGGCGGAAGGGCAGATGCAGGTCGCGGTGGAGGTGACGACAGAAGAACAAAAGGGACGGGATGAGCGAGCAACCCGATGGCTGGCTGGTCAAAAACCTCACAGAGGACGCCGAAATGGACTCATTCGTCATGTGAATCTCCGGATCTTTCAATACGGAATGGGAGCAATGGGAACACAGGAACAAATGAACATCCGGGGCGTCCATTGGACCCGATGTCAATCCCACTGATCCTAGTCCCACCCTCACGGCGCGTCCTCATTACCCTTAACCTCCTCGGCCCAATCGCACATTTGATCAAGAAGCGCGCCTTGGCAGATTGCTGACAGACATGGCAACTCACCAGTTGGCATCACATTCTCTAAGCGCTCGTCGGGCTTCCGTTTTCGCGCCTGTCTATGCGGAGAATGTTATCCACGCGTTGAGTAAGCGTATGGGACGCTTGTCGGAGAACCGTGACCTCTTCGCGAGCGACGAACCATGGCGGAGACGTGCTCGTGCATGCATCAAGGTCACGACATCGCTGGTGTGTTATACAAACGCCGAATCTGGCTAATTTATTGACACTGGGAAATTACTCAGCGACGTAGTTGGGGTCGAGCAGATGCGCCAGTCATTTTTTGCACGCTGGACATACCTTTCGCTTGTGGTAATTCGACCCGTCCTAAATAATGGATGGCTGAAGATAAACGCATGAGGTCCCGTGGTGGCCTTTGTGTGGTTTCATAGTGAAGATGGTTCCGTGGATGAACTAGCACTCAGGCGTGCTCGGCAAATCGACAAAAATTTCGAGAGGGCGCGGAGGTGTCTGGACGCTTTATATCACTTGCCGTCTTGCCACCGCCGGATAGATGGATGTCCTCCATGAGATTTGCAAGAACATCCTTCGCAACTATTAACTGGAGATTTTTGAGTCGAAAAGTATCGAAACCACGTGTAAAGTGTCGGTATATGGATTTCCAACTTTCAAGGCGGGATAGGTGATGCAATCCACCATTTGAACCAACAGCTATCTTGCGTTCAGTTCGATGGGCATCAGACGGACCTCGCCCTTTTGAGCCAATCTATTGAATTCGTTGTCACCCTCCTCAAACCACAGCTCGTATGTCTTCTCACCTTCTGCTCACTGACGCCCAACTCCGGGATATTGTCGAAGGGCGAAGCCAAAAAGGATGCCAGAAGTTGCTGGACAGTCTTAAAACCTTGGAAAAGGTGAAGCATCAGCTGCCCTCGATCGGACACCCAATAGAAAGGCAACTACGGCGTTTGCAGGATCTGTATCTGTGTGACGGAGATGGGTTTGGCTTCACTCTGGAATTTTTCTTCATCGCACTTGAGCAATTATCATCCACAGCTTCATCAAAGATGTCCCACTCAGAGCTTTATATAGGTACCTTCGAGGTCATAACATCCGACTGGAAGAAGCACAGACATTCTCTGGGGACGCAAAGGTCATACTCAATCTCATTTGCGATACAGCTGTTCCAAACCGCAGCACCCCGTCCAATCACCTTTATCCACCCTACATCACTGACAAGTTGTTAGCGCTGCTAGGTGATATGCTCGACGGACAAACAAGCTCACGCATAGACAATGCCGTGCAGGAGCTTACGGCTTACCGTCACTGGGTTTTCGACGAGCAGATGAGCTTCCTTGACAAAGTCTTGGAGGTTATCACCCGGTCGCAAGGGCACGCCCCGCCATCCTCTTAGCCTCTTTACGAGCATGTTACCGGATTGCCGTTTGAAACGTGATGCGGTCGTGCTGGTCTCTCGAAGTCGTCGCATACTACGTGCAAACTTAGATAAAGGCTGAAGAGAGACTGGGGAGCGGCGGGGAAATGCTCTATTTCCGATCTCTCTTTGTCCAACCTGACCATGTCGGCATGTCAGAGCCCCCCACCCCCCACCCCTTCGTGTGGGAATCCCTGTCAGATGTGAGCCCAAGGCGGCGGAGACCTTGCAGCGCTTGGGAATCGACTAAGCGGGTGACATCTGGGGTAGGACGTACAGGTACAAGGGCGTCGCGGGGACGTTGCCAGGGGAGAACGTACGTCATGGGGTGAATCGAATTGTTCGGTGAAACTAGTTCGGTATGGACTTATTTTCCCGTTGAATGAATGAGCAGTCAGCTCTGGCAAGCCCCGGACATAGTCTGAGACGGAGAATACGAATAATAAGACTTAGTACGATGGATGATGACGCGACGTTCCTTATATTGTGGCCGAACCTCCCCGTTGGCGAGTGTTATTATTCCCCCTCTTCAATTATGGTGTCGACGACTGTCCGTCCTCATCGCTTCATCGCGACCCTTGCTGACCCCGACCCTTGCTGGCACCGGGGTAAGGGGTAATAAAAGCCTCCGTTCCGAGATCTAGTTGCAACTTTAGGGGCAATTGAAGGTGGCAAACGCGGCGAATAACGATAGGACCAACATTGCCAAGGACTATTAGAAGTATAGTACTACAGACGAGCGATGAAGGAAACTCGAAATATCATCGTGAACCAGAACAATCGTCTTGCCACTTTCCCATGCCCATCTAGTCACATCTTCTGTTAGACAAGCGAAGCGAGCCATACATCGAACACCGTAACCTGAGATATGTTAGACGATTGGCCGAGATTCGGGGGGGGGAAATAAGCACATGCCTAATGCAACTTTTCTCTCCCGTTTCTTTCATGATGCAGTTACTTCTGCGCCCCACGTCAACCTGAAGTGACGTGGTTGAATAGAATTTCTTTTCCATGCTAGCAGTTCATTTCACCCCAGGCGGCGCCCACCAAAAAAATTACTACGTACCCAATCGTGTGTGGCATGAACGGCACCCTCTCACGAAAATCTGGGGCAAAGTCTTGGCCTCATCTTAGTGGTTTCTGACTCGGAGATAGCCTCTTCTTGGCGTCGTTCTCACCAACACCTCCGCTCTGCGCGCTGCGCAGCGAACTGGTAGACGACGACAAAGTTCATATCAATTTGAAGTTCCTGAATGACGTTATCAGGTACATTGTTAGCGAGTCACGCGATGAAACGAAGCGGCACACCTTCAGCCGCGGAAGTAGGATGAAGGGGGGGGGAAGTATCTCTCCTTTTCCGTCCTCGAATCGCAAAATTATTTTGAAAAATGGGATGATGGGTACGTCTTTCACTTGCTGGCTAGAACTCGTATCAGGCCCTGGCATCTCCCTCCAGCCTTCGTACCTCCAGCCTTCGTGCATTCCATCATACTAGGAGTACTAACAAGACACTATCCAAATTGTGGAGTAGCGAACCATCCCATCACTCGAATGCAAGTCAAAAAGGGAAACATGAAAATGGCATCCCATAGCCGTCGAAAGAATGGCAAGCCTTCTCCACCGACAGGATCTCGAGCCTCGCAGCGAGGAGACGCGATGCAGGCTGGGATCCGCAAGTAGTGGGTTCGTCATCTGCTCACGTACCGAGGCGCATCTGGCAGCAGTGGAGGACAGTGTAGAGCTGTGGAGGCTCTTTGCGCCCTGCACGTCTCAGAAAGCATGTGATGCCGACATTCATCGCTCGCTTTTGAGATAAGACAACGTGGAGACGGAATCAGGTAGAAACCTCCACCAAGTTCTGCTTTTAGAGTATAAAAACCCTGCGCAGGAGGCATTGTAGCGTTAGCACACAAGAAGCAAACATACAGGTAAACACCTCTAATCGAAACGTCACTCACGAACTATCTATACGTCCACACCTCTCGCTTTAAACGCTTTGTTGAAGATATCCTCGGCCTCAACCCTCGTGTGTATCATCAGTACCAGCAGTCTGATGTTTGGGCTATCACGACGACAAGGCGAACACCGTTACCGCGACCTTCAAGCTCCCTGGCCTACAGAAAGAGGACGTGTCGTCATTCGCAACGACATCCTCATTGTCCCTGGGGAGTCGGAGTACTCCACGGAGCGCAGCGAAGAGGGATATACACTCCGCGAGCGGCGCTATGGCAAGTTTTTGAGGTATCTGGGGATACCACAAGGCTTGAAGATGAGCCAAGCCTTCTCAATCAAAATTTACTGAAGATCAACCGATTTCGTTCTGAAGAACGAAGATATTAAAACGTCCATGGACCATGGCATCCTGACTGTCCATTTCCCAGACGCCTCACATGCGACGATCACAATTGTATGACTTATATGCATTTCTTCTATCGAAGACAAAGCTTCAAGATGTGTTTGTGAAGATGATTGCGTTGATTAGCGTGTCATTTTGTGGATTACATGATAGGATTCCTCTATGATCATTGGCACCTTAAGCGTGGAAGCGGGCGCTGGCGAGGTCTGAGACTGAGACAGACAGAGACTGATAATTGCTGTTGTAATGCAATCCGAAAGATAAATTAATTAAATCAATGCACGCACGGGGATTACAAACATTTACGGTGTCGTTCTACGTATCACTAGGATGAAATACGGTGTCAGCACCAGGCACCTTGAAATGCATTTGGCATACCTCGCTTCTGTTCTTTGGAGTTGGGGTTGGAACAACAACCGGTAGGCCAGATACGCCCAGCCGCGGTACTCCAACTGTTTGTAATTCCGTAGATGAGACACGTCTTGTGTTCTCCGGCCTGCGATCGCTGCTCCCACCTTCGTCATCATTCTCCTGCACATCATCATCATCATCGTCATCGTCATCTCTTATAAATGAATGTGCTGGGGGTCCATCATCTTCGGAGAGACGCACGGCACCTTCTTGACGTGTCCAGTCTTTGAGCCTGGCGAAAAAAATGAAGGATAAGCGATGGGCACACAAGGCAATGGGGACTTCTGCGACGTACTGATGCGCGACGACAGTTCGGAGCGTGTCGGATCGTCGCCATATGATGAAGAGCACACAGACGGTTGCGGTGGTGAAAAGGAGGAGAAACGGAAAGGAGCCTATTGGCTGTGGCTTTGGGGCGGGACGTGCCTCTGTGCTTCACGTCAGTTGTGAGCTTGAGAGGTGCGGCCATTTTTATAACAACTTAATCTGACCTCCTGGAGGAAGAGAAGGTGCCATCTTTGTGAAACGATTTTTGAACCGCGTAGATGCGTTGTTTGAGTGAGAGCGGCTGGACGGAGAACCGCAGGATATAAACACGTGACCTTCTCCGTGCCCTGCCCTAAATTATGTATTATGTAAGACTCATTCCTTATTTAATTTTTTTAGGATTTTTTTAGGCTCCAAGGCTCCTCTAAGACTCCAACAACCTATCTGACCTGCACTGCAGATTGACTGTTCGTTCATATGTGAGTAATGCTTCACTCTCAACTCTTGCAAGATGAGACTTTCACCATCAGTTATCCCTGTCTTAATCCTTGATGTCGACAAATAGCTTTCTGACTTATAACGATCTTGTTGTTATGTTCGAGTGCTGACCTTGTTGCTTCTGTTGTAGATTTACCGAAGCGGCGAAGCAGCTTCAGCTTTTGATTATTCAAGCGCCGCGTGCCCTAAGGGTTTGGTCGCTATTCTACATGTATGCTCTATCTCTTGTCATTTCGTAGGAGGGAAAGGCATGTCCCACTGTTTAGACACAGTGAACTACCCCGTACCGTACTTAGTATTGAATTTCGCAGATAAAGCGCATTGTAATGTATGGTGGAAGAGTGGCGAGGCGTATTAAACGGTGACATTTAATGTATGAACTACGCCATAGTCCTATACCATCCATATTTTACTGACGTTTCTGGAGGGAGAGGAGGTGAGGGTACCCAGAAGTAACGACAACCCCCCATAATCGACCCGTTAAGTTGTGTGCCCGATTGAGGAATCTGTTCTGTGGAGGGGAGTGGTTGCTTTTTCCTCCTAGCCTCGTGTTCTCGAAACAATGGTGACGGAAGCCAGTACCAGATCCAGCGGTGACTGCAGTGAATCGACTGTCACCCCGATGGAGGCGGGTATGTCAGGAAACAAGCCATCAGGACTTGACGTGGACATCACGGACCCGAATCTGACAGCTTTCAATACACCCCCATGGAGAAGATTATCGAAAGCACGAACTGTAGTCACCTTTGGACCTGCAGGAGCCACAAACAAGGATCGATTGACATCGCCTATTGTATTACGGCGAGTGCAAAATCTGGGGATCTTTCAGAGAGTTTTGTTGGCGGTGTCTAGGGTGGCGCCATGTTCGAGGGCGTTCCGAGTCTTGCACTTGTTCATATCAGGTCAACGTTTGTCCCAGCGCTCGTATAAAGATACTATCCGCAGCGACAGCGATCACCATACGGGTACGCGTTTACCAATTGACCCTGGGACTGTCAGCGCATATGACCTGCAGCGGCCCCACAACTCAAGATAGCAGTAGGAACAGGAAGGAAGACCGCAGAGTAGCTTATCAAACCGGTCGCCGTGCCTCGCATTAATTTTCTCAAATACGCCGCAACGCTGGCACGCCACACCACGCGTTGGGGGGCTATTCAGGATCAATATGGGTAAGAACATACGAAAGTTCATCGTAAGCTACTGCTGCATGTGGTCTCTCATGCGGAATCCTTGCGGGGAATGTAGGTAGCTAAGAGACTAGTTAGAGTCAATTCGACACGCGCCGAAAAATCGAACCCTTCAAAAGCACTTGAACGACGGAGGAGAAAGCCAGATGGGGCAGCGACCAAGCGCCACCGTAAAAATGCGGCGCGCATCACAATGAAAGAAGCTGGAGACACATAAGGTACGAAGTTTCCACACTCATGAACCAGGTCTGTTTATAAAATTGGAATTGGATCTCTACCTCTTTTTCTTTAACAGCGCGGGTGCTTCCGTTTGGGTCGCTACTGAGTTTTGCGGGCGCGCACGTTTGACACTTTCATAAACGAGGGGAGGACACTTCGACTGACTGAGGGAAGATAACAGAAGGGTGAGGGGGTTGACCCTGCAACCCGATCTAGCTAAATCCTCCGAACCGACCGCAATAATCAACTCTTGAACTTATGAGCCGGAACCGCCGGTTCTCGATAAACTCCCATTCAAGTTCTTTACAAAGTGAAATAATACGACACCAATTCTGCGACTTGCAATTCAATAAAGTATCAAGAATGCGAAAATGAATCTCGGAGTTGGGTGCTCCGTACTTCGTTTGCACGATTAGGCATCATCTTTAGATCTTCCTCCAGTTGACATCGCATAGGCCTGGGAGTGACCTTCCAGCCTTGTCAGCCTTTTGAATCCTTCCTGGATTGTCGCAGCGTTTGACGTCACTCCAGCTCGAGCAGCCATCGAACGGGTTGCTATCATACCTGTGGAAATTCTTTTAAGGTTACGGGCGTTGATCTATAGATTACGTTCTAACAGATTGACCTGAAACCCCTGGGAAAATTTCGTCTTGAACATTTTTGGGACCAGGTTTATCCCATTGGTAGTGTTCACATTCACAGCGCCTACCAGGGTCTCCCATTTGTCCTCACCCTCAGATTTGGGTTCCATCCCCAATCCCCCCCGGGTATATCTTTATCCGTGCTGGCGAATCTCGCGGGTTACCAAGTGATTTTCTATAGCACAGAGAATAACAGGACGTTATCCATCGGGCAAATGCTAGGACTGGAAGTTGCTGCGCTAGCTGAGGACGACGTTGGATCCTGGTCCATTGAAATTCGGCGCTTACATTTCTCGATGAAACAAAAAGTTCGCATACGTGGACTGCCTCGCCAAAATTACGCCAAGCCCTCCAAATTCAGTCCGTCAGGCACCACCCCTGCCATAAAGGTAAGCATGGTCATCAGAGAGGGATCGACTGGGACAGCTGAGCCGCGGCATCCACACATGCCCTTATATAGTGGATCGCAGTGTGGCGGCATTCCGGTATCCAAGCCTCTGCTAAAACCCCGCATCATCATTTCTTTGTCCTATCACTGTCTGCGCCGAACGCACCATCCTTCGGTGACAGTACGATGTCCAATTTAGCACCACTGGTACCCTTTCAGCCGGGTCTTCCACAGAGTGAAGCTGGTGTGCTCAGCCCAGGTATCGTGGGCCTCTTTGTTCAGGGACTCGAAACTGGACTTGTTATCGCGCACTTCTCGCGATGGTTCTCCTCAATGGAGCGCAATGAAGGCCTGGTCATCTCCATTACTATTGTGTTTGTGACAGCAGTTGGGCTGTACGTGTCCAGAAGAATTTTTACCCTGATTGCCTTATCAATCATCCCTCTTACTGAAGCGCGCAGACTGGGATAGTCCTCATGGGGACTTTGTCAAGGTACGTACACAACTTTGGACAGCCTGTACGTGCTGCTTCTCCACCGGTTTTGTGATTCATAACACAACCTGACGCTTCAGTTGCACATCAGATATATATCGGCTGGGTCGATTACGCCCAACAAATTCCCGTGCGTGGAAAATCCTGCTTGCTTGGCTTGTAGTTCCTGACACTCTGATAGACCCTTATTATGACTATTCCCGTGCAAGCTTTGATGATGCGACGGTGCTATCACGTTTGTCTTGGACCACATCGCCTAGTGGCATGCTATTGATTGGGGTTTCCAGGTTGTCAGGAAGAACATGTACATTATCGTCAGTTTGGACCGTGCATATTCCAGAGAGGGTGCTAACGCTGTTATTAAAACTAAGACGCCATTCGCTCTACTTTTCATATTCTCAATCGCTCTGTCATTATGGTCAATCATTATAACCTTCAAAGTTTTCCTCCCTATTGAGGACCAGAAAAATTACCTCGGTCTGCCAAAAACGACTGGCATGTCCTACCTCTGTAAGCATCTCACCCGTCGACCTGGAGAAAAGCCTGTATCTCAAGACATTTGTAGACATAATAACTCTCATTCTCCCCTCGGGTAAGCCTACCCTCGCTTACAATACGCTCTGAGAATCCGGACGTTATGTAGTCCTGGACATTGCTCTTACCGGTATTCGTGCGTCGTTTTTCCTCTCTGCTTAAATCGACTTCGCGAGCTTACCGTCGGACAATCGCAACAAGTGTTCTACTACCTCACGCGATCCATGAAGCAAGTATACACCGCCCAGATACGCCGGGTAGGTTCCTGCGCACTTACGTAAATGGCCCATTGTATCACTTAACTTCTTCCGGGAACTCCAGAGAATAGCAGGTCTCATGACTACCGTGTGGCAATCCGCGGTTCCACCGACCCTCTGCACGATCTTCCTGGCTGTCCTCTACATTCAATATTGCAACACGCGTGAGGTAAATGCCACCTTCCGTTAAATATTTGTACATCCTTCGACATCCGTCGGAAGAGCTTACCCGATCGATGGACGCTGACGGCTTCCCCTTAACTCAGAAAAAGCTAGAACTCTGGTTCCCGGTTATCCAGGCGATGATAGGAAAGCTCTACGTCCTGTCGCTCTTTTACATGACGTGCGTCATTCTCTCTTGACGTCTGTGTAACATTTTTGATGTCAGTATCAGGAGTGATTTCGCCCCGCCAGCAGAAGAGCGACTTGCAACGTACATCTCAACATTGACAGTGCCAGTCGAGGCCATCGACACATCTACGTTCGACAGCCGTGTCGGAGGCACATTTTCATACAGCCATAATGTCACATTCGGGTCCCAGGAGGTTACGGTATAGTCAATGCAGTTCTCCTCTTTCAATTCCGTTTTCTCCTTCGATTTTTATCTGTGCCTTAATGTATACAGGAAAGACCTGGTAGATGTGTTAATAACCCGCTGCAATCCTTGTTTGACACACACTCTTTTTGAACACGTTCTTTCTATTGCTGTAGCTAGTATTTAGTTAGTACGTGATAAGCATACGATACCGTGTATGTCGTTTACCCGCTCCCTTACCTGCTTGAGGAACGGGTACCATCGCATTGATTGCGGGCGCTGCTCCTCGGTTATGGTCAAATCCCCGACCTCGCGTTCATTTCACCGGCCTGGGAACATAGGGTGAAGCCAGGGCCCATTAGGGGAACGTTTCTATTCAATTCGTGATAAACGCTCTGTTTTTCGTAATTGGTCGCTTCATTCGCTACTCAATTACATTTCGCTTATACCCGCTCCTCCCCACCGTTTGACACTGATTGACAGAGACTCGGCGTATCGCCTTGTAGGTGAGTCATAAACCATTGTAAAGACCTGCTCGTTATCACAACTTATGCGATCGCATGATCAAGAAACTATTCGTTTGCGTGTGGTCTGGACCGTCTTTACCGTTAAACGTCAGGATCGCAATTACGGTCACCTGAGCTAACGGGAAAGAAAACACAAAAAAAAAAAACCGTAAGCCTATCATTGCAGAAAACGGAACCTGGTAATCGTGGCCATGCACTAGATCCAAGACCCAGGAATTGGACTGTGAAGACCACATGTGCGTCTGTCGTTGCCTGGCTCACGGTGTCTCCCGAGCAGATAAGAGGGGGAAGAATGGTCGTAATTGCATCCACCAACGGAACGGGAGCGGAAAGTAAAGCAAAGCTCATAAGCTGTTCCGTTCCGCGAGTTGTGGGGGTCTGGAGAGGGAAGGGGGGGGGGTGGCTGGATTGTCAAGTTGAGTGTAGTCGGACTCTTTCGCTAATGGGGGTTCGACATTATGTTCTTCTTGAGGTGCCACTGTTACGTCAGGCGGCTTTAAAAAAAGATGATTCTGACGGACAGAAGGTAAGAGTCTGGAGTCTGGGAAATTGGCTCGCAAGGTTTTCCTCCGGAAGGCGCTTCAATGAGGGTTGATTCTTGAAGGGTGAAAGCGAAGGGTATAGTTTCAAGCCAAGCTTAATTCGTTAGCAATACTAATAGTTTGGCCTATGATAGAACGGCCTGATTATCTCCCCACTGTATTCAACAATACGTGTGCCTCCTTTCAGTTCTTACACTATGCACTACTTACCACTAGTTCAGAGGTTGTGTTGGGGTCCTTCGGTCTTCTGCAAACGTGGACGTGGCAATGGTGCAAAGCCGGCACGTCTCGGACCTGATTTTAGGAAGGCTGTCCATACTGGACCTCTCCTCACCCTCCTCGCGAACCTGCGAACCATTAGGGAAGGGGGAAATGCTCGGGCAGGCCCGGCGAGAACCCGTGTTTTGCCTGAGTCAATAGGTTCTTTACCTCGTTCCTTCATTGTTGCCAACCCTGCGGAGGATGAGTGGCCGTCTCACCGCTCGAGTCGACTCTTACTGACTCTGCGAGAGATTCCTGTGAGTCGAAATCAGATGTTGGTCTCCTGGACGATCGTCTTGGATGGATGTCGCCATCAGAGCAGGGTCCTCTCCCCGGACTGCCATAATCGTGATTTTGGCTCACTTGACTTGCTTTACTTCATGGTATTCCTGCATTCCCCAATCTCCCTCGTCCTTCCTTCGTCTGTTTAGACCATCGCTACGCCTAGGGTCTAAATGCCTACTTGCACAAGACTTCTTGAGTTATTAAAGAGCCTAGCAGATAAGTGAGTGAGTAGAGTGTGTTGTGTTATGTTGTTATGCTTATATAATAAGCGTTTGTTTATTACATAATAAAAAGATATCGATTGTCAAGATCAAAAGAAAAAAATCTCAAATCGCACGCGTCTCCTTCGCTCTCTATCTTTCTCTCTTTCCATCCCCCTACACCTCTTCTTCCAAAAAAACGATTACCGCATAGATATGTCCGCTGGGACTATACACACAGCATCCGAAGTTGAGGGCAAGCGCGTACGTTGTTCTTCTATCTTCATACGCGAAATAGTCGCCTCAATACCCCTGGTTCGAGCAGATCAGTGCCATCGCTGCCTTTGCCGGACTTTCTGTCGAAGTCAAGGAGAGCACTTCGACCATTGTGAAAACGCCCACATTTATCAGTAAAGATGGTTCTCTGTCTTTGAAGCCAGCGCCATTGGTCGTTACAGTGAGTCATGGTGTTCCATACCATAGTGTAATCGCCCCCCGGATATCGCAAGATCGTTATCTCCGGTGTCCATTAATTTGCACGCGCTTGGGCCAGTCTGACGGACTGTCTTCTCGGCGCTGTCGCGTTGTGTAGGTTTCGAAGCACAGGCCCAGGGTCATGGGGACCATGCTTATGCCGTTCGCTTGTTGGTGATTACTATGTGCCATTGCTGACTACTCTCATGTCCAGTCGCTTCCCTGGCGCCTAATTCCACCCTCATTGGCAATGAAGCTACAGATGCCGCTTTGGTTGATCAATGGGTTGCGTTTGTGGACTCTACCATCGCCCACAACAATTCCCTTATCCTTCAGCTCGTCAAGGGTGTTATCAACCCCTACAATAAACCCGTGAGTTATCCTCGTCTCTCGGGTCTTGGCTTTCTCAAACTTCATTTTCTTCTTAGATCCACACAGTATTCCTCGACCGCCTGACTTCCTCCCTCACTATTATTGAAAAGCATCTGGATACCCATACATTTCTCGCAACTGAGCGCATCACTCTTGCAGACATAGCGCTTGCCGCCGAACTTCAATCCGCCTTCTCCACTACCGTCGATTCCGCTCTTCGTGCGAAGTTTCCGAACGTCCTCCGCCACTTTGAGACCATCGTGAATCAGCCCAAGATCGCCTCCGTCTTTGGCTCCACTACGTTCGCTGAGAAGGCGCTGCAATACGTGCCGCCCCTGAAAGAGAAGAAGGAGAAGGCGCCTGCCGCACCCGCGCAGCCAAAAGCCGAGAAGAAGCCCAAGAAGGAGGAAATTGATGAGGAGGATGATGACAAGCCGTACGAAGAGGCACCAAAGGAGAAGAATCCTCTAGACTTGCTGCCAAAGTCGACTTTCAACCTCGAGGACTGGAAGCGCGCATACTCCAACAAGGAAACGCGTGGCGCTGGCGGTTCACTCGAGTGGTTCTATCAGAAGTTCGTTCTCTACTTTTCTTTGATTCTTAGTTGTTCATGGTGTGCACTGCAGCTTCGACAAGGAGGGTTTCTCCCTTTGGCGCGTAGACTTTAAGTACAATGAGGAACTCACGCAGACATATATGTCCTCGAATCAAATCGGAGGCTTTTTCAACCGCCTGGAGGCTTCGCGCAAGTACCTATTTGGTTCTGTTGGGGTACTCGGAACGGCGAACAACTCGATTATCGCCGGGGCTCTCGTCGCACGCGGGCCAGAAATCAAACCGGTTGTCGAAGTAGCACCTGACTGGGAGAGCTATACGTATGAGCGTATTGACTTGGAGAACGTGGAGCAGAAGGCCTTTTTCGAGGCTGCGCTCGCATGGGACCTCGAAGTTGGCGATAAGAAGTGGGTGGATGGAAAAAACGTACGTCAGGCCTCTTTTCAACTAAATCTCTCTCATGGTCAATTTTCTGATGTTGAAAAACAGTTCAAGTAAATGTGTTTTTTGTCATGTGTAGTATTGTGCTCTGCCTAAGACTCTCCTGTATTTGGTTTCGCCAACGTCCCATCCTCCATCTTTCCCCCCACCTCTGCACGTGTTACTAGTCCTGCTGGTGTATCGTCTAAGGGATATAAAAGAAAAGAAGAAGTCTTTGAGGGGTTTTCTCCCTATTATGCTAAGATAGTGTCTTCTTTCCATGGATGGCCATGACACTCACCACAACGACTAGACTCGAAGGTTTTCGAAATAGTGTCACGTGACTACAGGTCAGGTGACTGTGCGACTGCAACTGCGACTGCGACCGACTGCGAACTGCGTGAGTGTGAGTGCGGGGTAAAGATAAAGGTAAAAAGGTAAGTGCAGACTGCTGTGACCCGCATTCCCCCCATATATACTTATCAAAGTGTCTAAGGCTACTTTATTAGATCGATCATGTCAAAACGTACAACCGCCCATAAGGGTTTACCTGTCTCCAAGAAGGGCAGTCAATTCCAAGTAGCCTCACCTACTGGTGCCTCTACTCTGGTGGATAGAAATGGCACCATTGGTTTCCCTCACGAAACGTGAGTACATATCTCATGTGTATCAGCTTGAGCTGATGATTAACATTTTGACAAGTAACGCACAGGCGTACTTATCCCCCGATCTACTTGCTCATCTTGAACTTGAGCCAAACCCATTCAGATCCGTTCTCCGAATTCCGAGCGAACGCGCTGCAGCCATTCACATGGTTGAGAAAGAGATAGAAACTATCATGCTTCTCCTCGGCACTCTGCGCACGCGTCGGAACGCCCTTGCGCCGATTTTCCTCCTTCCCCCGAGCTTCTTGCGCGAATATTTCATTTACTTGCGCTTGAGGAGCCATCTTGGTCCGGAAATCGAACTTTGGGCTGGATACAGGTCACGCATGTGTGCCGACACTGGCGTCAAGTCGCGCTGGATCAATCTATGCTGTGGGCCAGTATCTCAGGCTCCCCGACGAGCATACGATGGATCGCCGAGATGTTAGCTCGCGCAAAGAACGCGCTGTTGGACATCAACCTGTTAGGTACGCCGACCGTTGAAACCATCTCAATGTTCCCACCGCATCTCTCCCATACTCGCGAGCTCCGCCTCCGCGGCCTGTCGGGCATTCACGCGGACAGCGTAAAAGAACTTTGCGGACTGGAGGCTCCGGCCTTGGAACATTTCGAACTCGGGCTTGCTTTCGCCTCCCCTGTGACCGCTCAAGAACTCTCTGGGGCAAGGCTGTTCAAGGGAAAAGCCCCCAAGCTGCGGACCCTGTCCCTCTGCCAAGTCTGCATCCCTTGGACCTTTATACCGCGTAGCCAATTATCTCAGCTGAGAGTGAGCCTCTTCGAAGAAGTGTCGCCCACTGCTTCCATTGGCGTTCCTGCATCTGGCAGCTTTAATCAGTTGATGGATGTACTACTATCTCACTCCTCAACGTTGGAGGACCTCGTCCTTGAGTTCTGTTTACCTTCTACGCCTTTCCAATCCTCGCAGCATCAGACCGTACACCTTCCACGGCTTTCGCACCTAGGCTTACGGGATCGAGTTCGCGCGTTGTGCACTTGCTCAAAGCGCTCAAACTATCTCCCCTGGCGAAGCTTCACTTGCATTGTTCCACCGAAGACTCTGCAGGACATCATCAACATCAAATCCGTCACATACTCCCCCTCATTTCGGCGCATTTCAATAACCGTGGCTCCTTCTCTTTCCGAAGTTTCAGAGCTAGCCTCAATTACTTTGAGCGTGTACTAGACATGACCGCATCTAGTGCCTCCCCGCCATCAACCATTTACCCTTCCCGCGTCTTTGAAGGAGATCTGGCTAACGAGGCGGAGTTTACTCTATCATTCGACACCCAACCCGACCTTGACCCGTTGGTGGACGTCCTTAGACGGGCATGCGCTACGCTGCCTATTAAGGAGCTCGAGTTTCTCTCCATCTCCGCCCCTGAAGTAGTTCATTCATTAGACTGGGATGACCTTTTCCGGCGCTGCGTGAAGATCACTACAATTCAGCTCAGCGGACACGGGACAAGCGCATTCCTACGAACCATCACTCCCCCAAAAATCGTTCCCAAAAGAGGCAAAGGCAACAACAACAACAACAACAACAACAACGCTACCCCTTCCGGTAGCAAGGGAAAGAAGAGGCAAGGCAACAGAGATTCTGGGCCATCGCAGGCGGTTGATAAATCTCACGCCCATACACTCGTCTTCCCAAAGTTGACATCCCTCCTGCTGAGGAAGCTGAACTTTTCTGGAAACGTGCCCAACGCTGGCGCGGTGTACGACGTCCTGCGAACGCGATTCGACGTCGGAAGACCCACAGTGCGCCGCTGAAGATGCTCAGCGTTGACCAATGCGCTATCAGCACCCAGCGCGCGCACGGATTGGAGAAACTCGTCGAGGAATTCCACTGGAATGGAGACGAGGACCCGTCGTCGTTCGAGGGGGTAACGACGAGTTTGACGAGTATACGGATTTTGGAGAATATGGGGCGGCCCGCTGGGAAGATTTTTTTGTGGGTACCTCACAAGCGGAGTGGGAATGGTGGGAGAATTACTCGGATGGTTGGTAATGGGTACGGGGGTGCTACTTGTGTGCAATTCAATTGCGGGTGTGGCCAAGCCAACCTTTCAACTCGACGACGGGTTGCTCAATTCCGGGCGCTCAAAAACGAAGTTTGGCGATTCCTAAGGTGATACTCTTTATTTTCTTCCCATGCTGAGTGGAATGTACGACTAGGCATAGAGATAATCACACCGAAAAGATAGTGCAAACATCGCATACAATCAATTTTTGACCTCGCTATCTACTCTTCATCCCACTGTCTTTCTATCCCGCCCATCGCGCCTTTAGTCCCTCAACGATGATCTTGACCCGAAACGGGTCCCACCGTGATATCATAAAGCCGTTAGGAGAGTTGGGACAAAGGAGGCGTTGCCAGTATATAAAGCGTCATGGTCATGTTATTGTTCATAGTCATCAGCTCAAGTCTTTTGTACTTTGCTACTTCTACTACAGTGTCCAATCGCTTTCAATTCGAACTCTTTCTTGCTCTCAACACGACTCCACTGGCCCGATTGGCCAGTTCTCGGTTGACTGATTTCGACACGCCTCACTGTGCGCGACAAAAGCGTACGATTCACCTGTGTCTGTGTCTAGAATAGCAGGCCATCGTTTTTTTCGATTTTGATAGACTTCACCTCTAATAAACCACTTTTCGAATACCTATTTTTCTTTGCAATCGATCACCTTATAAGATGCTTTCAAACTTGGAAACTGTGCCGCTACGTCAGTCAGTCAGTCGAGAGATGACGGACGTTTAATTTGGTTCGTTGACATTCCCGCGATCTGTTGCATGATGACTAGCACCCACATTTAACGCGTTGTAGCCTTGTATCTAAGGGTATTAGGATTCAGGACCACACAGGCAGACTTTGTCAGGGAAGTTCGTTAGGGAAACTTTGCCTAACCATCCGGACCACGTGAAGAGAGCAGCGTGCACCGATTCAAACTCGACCTTAACTGGACGATCCACTTCAGGTTAGAGGGTAGGATGAAATGTGTATCTACACAATCCAGTGCGTGAGTGATGTACGGATCCAATCCGCAGTGAGTGCGAGGCAAGTTAGTTTTCCCTGAATGGTGAGAGAGGTAACGAAGAGAGGGAGAGCGCGCAGAAGAGTCCCAAGGATAACTAGACTTCGAAGGAGGGTGCGTCGTCTTTAACTGATGCGAATCTACTGCTTTGCTGGTTCCGTTTGACCTTGCGCTGATGTCGTCAAAAGTTCTTTAGCACACAAAAGAAAGATAAAGAAAGGGGAGAAATGCCGATTGATTTCTGCTTCTGTTGGCTCACGGGCTGGTCTACTACAAGCATTGTATGTACCTTTATATACTTGCAGAGAGACCGAGTTATGAAGCAGAAAGAGGGTGAATTAGGGTTGAAAGAAGATAAGGTGAGATGATGCCAGGCAATAAAGGCGGAGATGATGTAGACGGGGAGGTGAAACCTGGCAATTAAGACGGGAGGTAGTGAAACTGTGAAGGAATGGACGGGCATGCGGCCCGGAATGCAAATGTACTGATAAAAGATAATATACGGAACTAGATCATAAGTGCTCTAATTCAGGGTTTGTAATGAAAGAGGGGAGAGGCGATAGATGGAGGTTTCATGCTCAACGCCCGAGCCATCCTTACAGTGAAGTGAAGGGAAACGAAGGAAACGTGCCGTATACCTCGGTAAAGGCCCGTCCAGTATTAGGACATGGTGAGTTTCTGAGATATGGATAGTAATCATCGCGCGACGCGATACCCACCCGTACTTTGTACTTGTCTGTCTCGTACGCGAACAGGTCATTCGCAAGGCAACTGAATATCCCAGTCCCTCACTGATCACCATACTTCCATCATCATTGGCGTCCTGCACAACTCAAAAGAACTTGGACTGAGCTGTGCACATCGATTTTCATCAGCAGCAGGTTTATGGTCAAGGCGGACTGGAGTACGATGGCGAATCTCTGCCAAGGCGTTTCTGCCCACTCCGGCGTGACATGAGATTGGGATGTGAGTGGACGGTTAAGAGAGGTTGAGAATATATGAGTGAACCCGTGACGTCACGGTTGGGTCTGGATTATCTTTCCTTCTCGACTTTGTATGTCACACAAAATAAGAACATCAGAGGCTGGCATATTATATTTTGCGGAGAATCTGTCGTGCGTTCGTATATCTGGTCGAGGCTGCTACATAGCGAACTGACATTCTCAAATGCTTCCTTTCTTAACAAGTTGGCGTTGGAGAATGGGGGTTCATTTTGATCCAGCGGCGCGGCTAAATATCGCCTGCTTAAACAGATGCCCTAGAGCATGGGTATCTTTTTTTTTTACCAGTGACGGGACAGGATCAATTTGCTGCCGCGAACATACTAGGGAGCTGAGATGACAATAGCACACCCAAGGCTCCTAGACATGAGCCCCTGACGGATGTAAGTAGTAGGTAGTAACACATTCTGCATGGCCAATGACAAGGGTGTAATGAACGTATTCAAGCTGACATATGATCACGATTGTCTAGATGTCATAGAAACATCACAGCTATTACCAGCCCTGATGAATACATCATCAGATACCGACGAAAGCCAGAACAAAATTTGAATATCTCACCATCCCAGCGTATAGGCGGATATCAGCATGGGTCTCATATTGATCCCGCGCCGCCGTATTGACCTTAACCATGTCGAACTTTCCATCCTCCCCGTTCCAGTGGAAGATCCGCTTCACGCCAGCCCACCGACACCACTCCACACACCTCCAACACGGTTTCGCACTGCCCATGCCGACTTTCGTAACCCGCGCGACGTAGATATCCCCACCGTTGATGCGAGGGTCACGCCGGCGAGCGCTCCATGCTTTCGCTTTCTCCGGCTCGGTGATGGCAGGAGGGCTACGAGGAGCAAAAAACGCGCTATCAGATGGCTGTGCCCGTAACCGTGCCCGGTTCTTGCCAGAGCGCACACCACTCGCCACCCCGTGACTCTCGCTCCCACTGTCACCACGGCTTCTGTCCAGGTGGCCACTCCTGCTCCCGTTACTGACCTCCTGCTCCCGCTCCTCTTCCATTTCTTCTGCCTCCTCCTTCGCCTCCTCTCGCACGACATGCTCCCGCTTACCGGGCTTGCGCTTAGCAGATAAGGATGCCCTCTTGTGCGGAAGGGGCGATGCCGAGTCTATTTCCAATGGTGCATTGAAGGCGGTCCGGGTGGTGCCCCTCGCATCTAGCGGGGGGCGCTGACCCTTTAAATAACCGGGGTGGTGGCGGTGGTGGTGGCGGGGGGACGGGTCGTGATGTATAGGGCGTTTGCAACTGCGGAGATGCACCAGCGTGTGCGCCCTGTTGCTTTCGGAATGAAGGTGACATACCCGTGAGGCTGAAGATCGCGTGCATCTCCGCGTGCATCGATACAGGTTTGCGATGGCCGCGCGTGCGCACCTCGGCGCCATCGTAGTGTGGTCGGTGGTGATTATAACCGCTTGAGATGACTTTACCTCCTTTGACGAGAACAGCACCAAGAGTGAAGCACATCGGGCTCTTCGATGCGGCATCAGCGCACTGAGAGAGGTAGAATCGGTTCTTGCTCATGATGGTGGTTGTTTTTGGGTTCGCTAATCGTCTATTTTGACTAAATCTGAGACTAAGTCCTTGAAGTACACACAAGAGGTTTATAAAAAAAATCGGCTCTTCATCAGGGTCTTCCGGTCCGAGTTTCCGTAACTCCGACTGAACACTCTCGCCTCCTCTGACTATGAGTATTAAATCACTGTATTGGCACTTTTCAGAATGTCTAAAGGCCGTGACTGTCTGGTAATTACAAAGGGTCCACGGACTTGGCAATAGCTATAGTAACAATGGGACAATGCACTAAGTTTGTAAAGAAAGGTCAAGATTTGGGGAAGTGCACTTTCCATTCTGATCCACTCTACGGTCCAATCAGCAGGGATAGATCCGGGGTTAGGTGGGCTTGCTACATTCTGTGGCTTGAAGGTGACACGAGTCTGTTGGAGGAACATCAGGAGCACAAGGGCCCAACTCGTGTTGTTGTAAAATGTCCATTTCTCAACGGGGTAAGCCCCGAAACTGGATAAGGCCAATAGAGTGAGTGACATAGACATGGGACGGCAACATGGGACAGTCCGCTTCATCGCGCGTTTGAAGTTCTCGCCATTACACAGTCTGTCTGCCTATGTATGGGCTGTCTGCTTCCTGGTCATCCTCACCATCTTCTCTCTTCATGCTCATGCACTTGTGGGCATTTTACAATATATCCAGGTCAATCCTGGCATTTGATTGACCAGTAGAAATTAGGCGCCCGAAACTGAATTGATTATAAACTGAAGGCTTGCTTCTTGAACAACAAAATGTGTTGTATCTTGTATTGTGTCTTGCTTTTACCGTTCATTGTTCTTATATTACCGTGTCATTTCCACGCCAAATTCCCCTTTCTTTGGTCCTACTCTTGACTGCTTACGGCCAAGTTGGCACAAAGTCCCTACTTGGGCGGTCAGTGTGTCAGCGTCTGGGGTCTTTGACGGACGTACCCGAGACACGCACGCAAGGCGACTTGTGATCATGCTCAAGTTCATCTGGTCTTTATAAACAGCGAGACGCGTTGTCGTATACTCTTGGTGATGGTGTGAGCAGCGACGACCGCGTGACATTCTGCCTCTTGTGCTAACATACGCAACAAGTAGCATTGCGAGCAAGGAATTTTCGATTAATTGGTACGTCTAAGACGTCTCTCACAGTCTGCTGCTTAGCGTGTGCTGACAGATGTCCCCCTCGCTGTAACTATGCTGGCATCATGATCTGCTTCAGTTCACCTCAATGCACTTGTTGTCCATTCTCACCCGGCGTTGTACTATGATTCTATATCCACAACAGTCAAAGTGTAAGTCACATTGTGCGCCTATTTTCCTTAACTAGAACATAGACCTGCCACTCGCGACGTCTCAGGGCAACTTGGCGTCCTCGCAAAGTATGAAAATTTATATACCTCGTTCTCCCCTCATTCAATCCAACTTTATATCCAGTTAACGAACGAGTTGCTTTCTTCCAGCTCCATGACATCATTTCAGACAACAACTTTTTCCTCTTCTCGCTTTCAGTTGCTCTTCAATGCTGCCTTGGACGAGTATCTTACGCAAACGGGAACTGACCTATATCGGGATTCCGTTTCCACCAAAGTCAAAAGCTGTGACTCTATCGACACCGTACTTGATATCCTTCACAGACAAGTTCAGGATTTCCAGGATTTTCGGAAGGGTGACTGGAAGATACAGTTAATGAGGCCACTCTGCTCAACAGTGCGTATCGTACACACATTATCTAACACCTTCAATAAGAGCATTTGCTCGGTAAGCCCGCATGACATTCGCTTGCTTCTACTTTTACATTGTCACTGCAGGTGTTTCCGCCGGCAAAAGTAGTCTTCGCTAGCATTGCTGTCCTCCTCGCTGTGCGTGTCTCCTACCCCTTCGAGTGGGTGCTTGTGATTCAACAGTTCGTTAGGCAGCAAAAGATATGAGCGCGAGCTATGACGCGCTCGCCGACCTGTTTGACTGCATTGAGAACTATCTCAAACGTATCAACGTCTATACAGAACTCCCATCCGCCATGGAAGAGATAGCCTTGAAGATATTGGTCGAATTGCTCTCAATCCTTGCTCTCGCCACGAAGCAAATCAAACAGGGACGAATCAGTGTGTTTTCACTTGCCTTGAGGTACAGTGCATGGCTCAATGTAATGCAGAGAAGTTCGCAAAAAAGTTATTGGGAGAAAGAGAAATTGAGACTGCATTACAGAAATTGGATAGACTCACCCTGGAAGAGTCTCGGATGACCGTTACGCAGACCCTAGAGGTTGTCCATGGCCTGACTGACAATGTGAAGATGGTCATGAGTGGTGGGAAATTTCCTCTAGTCGCGCATTTCGTACTCAACTTTGACCCTGTTAGATTATAAAGCGTCAGCAGACAATATCCAACAGGCTCTTGGTATGTTCGGTGCCTCTGAAAGTAATTAATATGGCAACTGTGATTTTTAGGGACAATACAGCAAACGGCAAAGGACGTAAACAAGCTGTCGGGTTCGTCATTTCTTGACGTCGTCATTGTTAGTTGCAGGAAATGATACATATTCTCAGATAGCCTGCATCAGAGGGAGTTTCGAAGTTGGCTCTCTGCACCAGATCCATCAAAGAATCACAATATTGCATGTGAAACTCGCCGCAGTGGGACCGCAGCGTGGTTTCTGCAAAGTACAGTCTTCGAGAAATGGAAGGAAACAGGCTCCCTATTATGGATCCACGGAAAACGTAGTTATCTTACTTTCTATGTCTTGAGTGCTGCTGATCACCTCATGCGCTCATAGCTGGTTCGGGAAAAACCGTCCTTTGGTACGTGGCATCAGCATTGTCGTTGTCCAGGTATGCTTACATTTATCGGCAAGTTCCACGGTCATCTGCGATATTCAGAGTATGCGCTTAGCTGGACTCGCCTCGGTGGGATATTTTTATTGTGACTTTAGGAATGCCACGAAGCAAGATGTCCGCGGCATGCTTTCCTCTCTTCTCATCCAGCTCTCTGCTCAGTCTGATCGATTCTCTGACACCCTCCATCTCTTGCGCTCGAAACACGAGGATGGTGGTTCGGAACCTCGTGACGATGAACTTGCGACGTGTCTGAAGGACATGGTCGCTCTCCCAGGGCAGGGCATGATTTACATCATAGTGGACGCACTTGACGAATGCCCCAATACGTCAGGCATGCCAACTCCCCGCGAAAAAGTCCTGGAATTTGTGGAGCAGCTTATTAATCTTCAATATTCGAACCTGCGCATATGCATTACCAGCCGTCCTGAGCCTGATATCCGCGCAATTCTCGAACCTTTGACATCTTATCGTGTATCCATTCATGAGGAAGGCGGACAAATGCAGGATATCGTAGACTACATCAGTTTTACGGTCAACTCGGACTCTAAGATGCGGAAATGGAGAGTGGAAGAAAAGAAGCTTGTCATCGACACACTTTCACAAAAGGCCGACGGATGTGAGGAACTGCTGTTGTGTTGCTACACATTCTCCGCTCACATCACTACGCAGGTTTCGATGGGTTTTCTGTCAGTTTGAAACGTTGCGTCGCTGTCTTCCGGCACGTATTCGGCACATGCTTTCCACATTGCCTAGCACCCTGGATGAGACATACGAGCGTACGTTGCAAAGCATTGATGAAGAGAATTGGGAATATGCACACCGTCTCTTCCAGTGCCTCGCGATTTCTAGTCGTCCCCTAATGTTGAGGAACTTGCGGAAGTTCTTGCCTTTCAGTTTGATGGAGAGACTCCCAGGTTGGAGGTGGATTGGCGCCCCGATGATTCTGAAGAAGCCGTATTATCTATCTGCTCCAGTTTAATCGCCGTTGTTGACCTCGACGGTTCGAAAGTCGTGCAATTTTCCCATTTCTCCGTTAAGGAGTTTTTAACTTCCCACCGCCTAGCAACCTCAAGGGAAACCTATTCCCGCTATTGCATCCACTTGACGCCTTCGCATACGCCCTTGCACAAATCTGCCTTGGCGCGCTGCTCCGGCTGGATGGCGGCATTGACAAAAATAGCATCCAGACGTATCCCCTAGCTGACTATGCTGCAAGGTACTGGGTCGATCATGCTCAATTTGAAGACGTATCGCTACACTTACAAGATGGAATGGAACGCCTCTTCAATCCCAATGAACCGTATTTTGCAACATGGCTCTGGGTTTATGACATTGACACCTTCGAGAGCAGACGTACGACCACCACGCACCCGTCCCAACCTGCGACTCCCCCTTTATTTACGCTGCACTGGTTGGATTTCTTGGCATGGTGAAGCACTGGTCATCAATCAATCACAAAACATTAATGGTCTTCAAGGTACCCCAGAAACTCCACTCTGCGCAGCTTCAGGGGAGGGCCATTTGGAGGTTGTGCAGTTCTTACTTTCGCATGGCGCAGGGGTGAACGAGGGGGAGCGACCTCCATTGCTCGCAGCGTCCACCCATGGACACTTAGAAGTGGTACGACTTCTACTCGAGAACGGGGCAGAGGTCAACTCCCTGGATCCACGGGACGAGATCTATGGGCCTGCTAGACCATTCGACGCAGCATTGGAATGGGGCCATCCAGAGGTCGCGCGGCTACTACTTGAGCGCGGCGCAGAGGTGATGTTCGGCAGAAGTGGGGCTGGACTCAGTTACATCTAGCAGCGCGAAGGGGATATCTTGAGGTGACGCGATTGCTCATCCGACGCGGTATGGATGTGAATTTGCCGGACGAAGATGGAACTCCTTTGCATTTGGCGTGTGCAGGCGGGCATCGCGAGGTTGTGCGGTTATTGGTCGAGCATGGGGCCGACATGAATATACTGGACGGAAACGAACGGACTCCTTCCCGTGCGGCGTCAGAAAATGGTAATCCTGAGATTGCATGCTTACTCTCACACCATCAAGAGAGACCAAGGGGTTGGTATCCTTCGAGTGAGGACTCCTGACGGTGAACACGAACACCTCCATATATACTATGTGAAATGCTATGACCTATTATCTAGCAGCTGACAGGAACGCTCAGTAGACCCGCGCGCATGTAAGCCCGAGAACTTCCGCTATTACATGAAATACGTACTTTATATACTACTAAGAAACTTTGAGAAAAAAAAAGTAGAACCAGTAGATGAAGGGTCATCAAGGACCATAATTGCAACAATTGACTATATCGAGGGAGAAATGGGTATGAACCCTGGACAAAAACAGATGCGGATTTGAGAAATAAACGTCAATTCTGCATAATACAAAGGTCACAGAGACTAGAAGCGTTCGAGTGCTGATGCTTACTGTTTGTCCGGTCAGCCCATAGGCACGCGCTTCCTGATGTAGGTGTTAGCAGCAGTCGTTGTATGATTGACATTCCAGCTGTCTCCTCGAGCTTAAAATTTTACGGGTCTCTTCACGGATTTATTGGAGTGGCCAAAAGTTTATTGTCGACTACACTGGCTATGGCATCCACCCAGAGCCAAAGAAGCGAAGGTGATGGATTGGAAGTTAGTGTATGGAGAAACAAGGAGCCGTGCTCTCTACACGCTCCGGCTCACTCGCTGTCGCCTATAATGACCCCGGAAACACCCCGGCGCATCCAGTTTCCCCGCTTCTGCGTCAAGGGATTCTTAATATAGGAGCGTGTCGTCACCTCAGTTGAAAGTATCTCCCGCTACCGAATTCGTTCAGGGCCCGCACATCTAACTTTCGCGCCAGACACCTCTAGCGCTTGGCTTCAGCTAGAGGATCACGTCGACCAAAACAGAATTGATGGGTAGCAGTGGTGGTTGGAATAAATGAATGAATATGCCAACAAGCTGGACCTCGACTCCGTGACAAGTAGCTTGTGATCACGTGGCTGATGGTCGTATAATCAGAACGAGACTTCCACAAGCTATCACGAGGGAGACACCTGGCATTGTGCTTTTATTACCTGAGCACAACGCGCATTTCGACGCGCCAGAGAGGCGCCGCAAGCCTAAGTAATCGCCGCCAATTACGGGGATAAGAAGCCTCATCTCGCGTCACTCCGTCACCTCTCTTTCCAAGTTCGAGCGGATCTTCTTCCTATAGTGATGATTACCCCATCGGCTACCTCGGCCTTGTCTTGCTTGCTGTCGCTTTCTCAAATACCACCCGCTCGCATTGGTGAATGAACAGAAACGTGGGGCTCAGATACTGAGAAATAGTGGGCTGGTCAAGTCAGTGCGATCTAAGTGGCAAGCGAGGTAGGAAAACGAAGAATTGTGGTCCGGGCGAAAGGGCACCTCGGCGCCCGCCTTACAACATGTTTCGCTGGTTGGCACATGGTGCCGTATCAAATTGTATCCACGAAGAATGTTTTCTTGTGCTCTGAGGAGTTACCGTATGCAGCCTGAGGGTTGGATCCTCTGCACGTCACGCCCAGAAGCAGAAGACCAAGGTCCTTCACTTTCATGCACTTTTCTCCAATGGAGCCCTGATCCACATCAAGCCGCATAAAGAGAACAGCGACCGCATGTACCAACCAGTATCCGACGTGGCGTGCCACTCACCCTGCCCGGTATCTTAAACTGCCGTTTCAATCCCCAATTTTGAGCGTCACCAACCTTGAACTCAGATATATTGATGGTGTGATTGCGAGTGTCGCAGCCTCAACCACGAGGCGGTTGGCTCTTTCGCTGGTACAAGGCAGGAGCCGCGGATGACAACACTATCGATATTGTCATCCCTCAGGTACAGGGATAAAGACAAGCACACGGAAAGCTTGGTAACCCCCTCTAACCACCTTTTCTCGTCCTCTTTCTCTTGGACCCATACCATGGGTAACCAATCTCTCTCATCTCGTCTTCTTGCATTTACTCGTCTGTCTGCATGGAAACTTGAACCAGAATCATCAACATTCGCACCGAGCAGTGCTTGGAGCAATAAGGACATGGACCCTGTGCCTCCACATATGCGGACATGGACAACGCTCAGCTACACTACGTACTGGATTTCATGTGCCACCGGGGTTACTGTGTTCCCACTTGCGTCGTCGATGGTTGCGATAGGACTCTCCTGGTGTGGATTACTCTCCGTCACTGAATGTCGCGCTTCAACATGGCTGATTTACAACTTGCAGGCAGGGGGCGCTTCTGGCCATTGCTCTAGGGCACCTTATCCTCGCGATCATGGTAGTACTAATTGGCACCGTTGGCGCCCAGCTCCGCGTACCCTTCCCCGTTCTTACGCGTTCCTCGTTCGGCTTCTGGCTCAGCTATTTCAGTGTCATCAGCCTCATTATTTTATCGATGTTCTGGTTCGGAATCCAGACATTTATCGGTTCTGAGTGTGTTTATCAGGTGTGATGTTCATTCGACAGTTTTGTGTCAAATATCTGACTTCGGTTCGCTTAGATGTTGAAGGCTATCTTTCCATCTGTAGCTCATTTCCCGAACCATCTTCCCCAAAATGCGAGGATAACTACGATTGGTATGTTCAAAATTTATATGTTGTTTCAACGATGCTCACATCTCTTTAGAGTTGATTTGTTACTTTGTGTATTGGCTCATTCAGTTTCCTTTCATGTTCATCTCACCCCGGAAGTTACAATGGCTATTCTTGGCCAAATCGATCATAGTACCACCAACTTGGTTAGCACTGCTCATTTGGGCACTTCTGAAACAGTCTCCGAATGGCGGGTTCCTCTACCAAAATACCGTATCAAGTGGGGGTGGGCTCTCGTGGGCATGGCTTAGTGCATTCAACAGTGCACTTGGGTTCTTCGCAACCGCCGGCGTCAACATGCCGGATGTTACCGTGGGTGGTACAGTGCTTAGTCATCTCTGCTCACACTTGACAGTATAGAATCAGAGATACGCGAAGAATGAAAGAACGTCCGTGAAAGTTTACTTTTTTTTTTTCGATTTAAAGACGCTTGGACCATTTACCAGTCTATATGTTCAACTCATAATAATTCCTATCGCATTCACATTGACCAGCTTCATTGGTATCGCGATGACGAGCGCAGGCGTCTCCCTATATGATCAAGTTCTCTGGGATCCCCTCAAGCTCATCGACAAATGGGACAATCGACCTTGCGCCTTCCTCGTATCTTTCGTATTTGCTCTTACTACGCTTGGGACGAATGTCTCAGCGAATTCGCTGAACGCCGGAAATGATATGATTGCGCTTTACCCACGCTACATTAACATCCGGCGTGGGCAAGTTATCTGCGCCTTTCTCGGTGGATGGGCTCTCTGCCCATGGGAAATACTTGCGACGTAAGTGGATCTCCTGAGCTGTATTCACTCCTTCATGGCATCCCTACAGTGCCCCGGGATTTTTGTCTTTCATTACCGGCTATACCATCTTTATCGCACCGATTACTGGGATAATGATCACCGATGTATGTCCGCGCTCTCCTTTCCAGCACAGCTAGAGCTCGACTTGTACTTTAGTATTGGCTTGTACACCGCACACGGGTCGACGTCCCTTCAATGTATCGGCCTCACGGCAGGTATTGGTACACCCATGGAGTGGCAAGTCTTCCCTTTCAGCGCGCAGAGATTCTGACTGTTTGATACTCGCAGAACTGGCGCGCCGCTGTCGCATTGATAACCTCTTGTTACCTACTTTTCCCGGTCTCATACAGAGCTTGAAGGCAAGCTCGAACGTACACGTGAGCGCTGTGACGCGCTTGTACGTGTTTCATACATGCTGGGGGCAAGTGCCCTCATCTTTTGCGATTCTAGACGCGTGCTTACATCAACACGTGCAGTTCGTTCTGGCGTCGACGGTCTACTTTACGCTCTCGAAGCTCTTCAGATCAGACGAGACGGTGGTCAAGAATGCTATCATAGAGCTAGAGACGCAACTAGGATTTGACAGTCGTTTTAGTTCCAACGGGCAAGATGGAAAAGTTGATGTCATGGTGGTAGGGATTGTTTAGAAGCTGGAGGGTTTGCCTGTCGGTAAGTGATGTATGAAACATGGCTATTGTCCTGGATTTGGGCCATCCTGGTGTTGGAGATGGATCAATAGCCAACTTGAGTCAACTGCTAGATATGCAGTACTGATAGTTGGGTTGTGTGCTGTGCAGCAGCCCTTAGCTTTTACTTTCTTGTGAATACTTAGTTGATTAGACACAATCCTTACTGTCTTGATTACCATAGCATGCTCTTTTACCGTACTTCTTAAGGATTAAGGATGCTTTTACCCGAGGTTAGATAATCCAAACTACCTAGAATGGTAGTTATAATTAGTGATGTGCGTGGCTCGGCTCAAAGCCGTAAGCCGGCCGTTGCTGAGCCTGAAGAAGCCGGGCCAACATAGGCCGTGTGAACGGCTTCCAGTGGCCTATGGCTCAGGCTTAAGCTATGGAAAGCCTGAAGCCATGGCTTAGGCCGCGGCTATTGGTGGCTGAATCACACTTTCTATCTGGATTTTTGTGAACTTCAACTGTGCAGTTTACAGTGTAAGGATGGTGTTGATCCAAAATACCGGCACAGAGATACCGACATAATTGTGATTGCATTTAGACCAATTAAGATACTGAGTATATACATCTCAGATCGATCATGTGATCAAATCACATTGCGAGATAATGCATGCGTTCGTTTACTTTAACTTCGTAGCTGATATAGTACATCTAAATTGTATATAAAGCCACTAAATCTCCTATAGATAAAGCAGTTGCTATCGCGTTATCGCAAGCATCTAAGTCTCTAAGTAAACAACCAGCTGTAAAGCTGCGGCTTCAGCCTAAGCCGGCCAGAAGCAGTTACTGAGCCCGAGCCTAAGCCGCGGCTTTCAGGCCGAGCCGAGCCGAGCCGTCACATCACTGGTTATAATTCAGTTATGTTGGTCAGAACTATATATTTGTTGAGGTTTCAGCACCCTGATCAAGGGACTTTCAATCTCAGGAAAAGTATAGACATGTTGGGAATTGAACCCAAGACTGCCAGACATATGATACTTATCTCCTTGATCCAGGATGTCCCATCCAAAATACACAATGCAAGTAAAGAACTTGCACACATTTTCACAGGTAACCTGTGGTTACCCCTGCCAATCACCACTAACCTGTAGTCATACAGAACTTGTCTTTGTCTAGGTGTGTAGTAATATAGAATCTTCTAACTCTAAAGTAACTTGTCTTTGTCTAGCCTTACACACTACCAGTAACCTCCACAGTCAGTAACCAGACATGCTCATCAGTCCTATGTCATGTGATCTGTACTACTACTTTTTTCATTTGTTCTACTGTCTTCTTGCACCTACAATTCACAGGCAGTGCCCTTGATGCTTTGTTGTCTGTACTCAACATCATCTGAAGACCTTCTAGTTGCATGACATCACTTTACCTTTTTTTAATTATATACTGGATTCCTTAGAAGCCTTAAGCTTTAGTTTCAATGTAAAGTTATTACCCAGAAATACCAGTTCTTTTCATTGTCTTGTCTGTGCATAAGGCAATTGCCGACTCATTGAGCCATCTATATTGGAACCCCTGATCTCCCATCCAGATGTTACAATTATATAGATGGCCATTACCTGTGTAAGGATGGCTCGGACGTTGAGCATGAAACAGCTAGCTATCGTCTCTCCTGAATTTAGAGCATTTAAATCTAGCTTCGTATATCTTATCATTTTACATTCCGGGCCGCATGCCCGTCTATTCCTTACACCGTTTCACTACCTCCCCGTCTTAATTGTCAGGTTTCTACCTCACCGTCTACATCATCTCGCCTTTATTGCCTGGCATCATCTCACTTGTCTCCTTTTAATCCTAATTCACTCTCTTTCTGCTTCATAACTAGGTCTCTCTGCAAGTATTTAAAGGCACATACAATACTTGTAGTAGACCAGCCAGTGAGCCACTACAAGCAGAAATCAAACGGCATTTCTCTCTCTTTATCTTTCTTTTTGTGTGCTAAAGAACTTCTTGACAACATCGAGCGCAAAGGTCAAATGGAACCAACAAGCAGCGATTTCCTTGAATCCAAGCACAATACGTTTACATTCGATCTAGTTATCTCCAAAGGGCGCGCTCTCTTCTCTCTTCTCTCTCCCTCTCACCATCCAAGGAATACTTTGCCTCGCACTCACTGCGGATTGGATCCGTACACCTGTCAGACGGATGGTGCGCAGCCCCAGTGCATTATAAACTCAATTAAAAAAAGGAGGTGCCTCAGCAATTAGATCTTGAGTTGAAACTTGAGGGGGTGACAAGAGTCCAGAGGTGGATAGCGACCTGCAAAAACTGTCGTGAAGGGGAATGGGGACAGGGGCGATGGTAGAAGGCAGGAGCGGGCAGAGCTATGCTTACACTTACAATATAAAAGACGAGCATTCCATCCATAAAATATAGACTAGTCCTCACCCATTCAGATGTGCTCAAGCATTCAAAGTAGCAAACAGCCTACCAGACTTGCAAAGGCTACTTATTGTCTTGATGTTATCATCAAACCCATCTCTTTTCCCTTTTCCTCCTTCCCCGCTCCGCTTCTGACTCACACGACCTTCAGGTTGTACATACTGTTAAACATCAAGTGTAGACGAGACGACTATAACTACACGCACGTGGCCCAATCGTAAAAATGTAGACGAGTCATATTAAAATAATACTACGACGTCACATCCCGTGAGCCGGCGCGGTGGCGTTTCGGCGTCCTGGGCGGCTTAGGAGGTTTGGGAGGCGAAATTGTTAATAATGCCTTCTGCGCAATCTCGTGGGTGCCACCGCGAAGGTCGACATAGGCCCGGATTAGTGATAATGCATCTGTGACGTGGGATCCCTTCTTCTCTGCCAATACGTTCCCTAGGAAAGTTAAGAATTCATCAATTATATAACCGGGAATCTCATCGGCTGGCGCGTCGTTGCTCGTCGGGAGAACATGCTGTAGGAGATTGACCAACAATCGTTGCGTCCAGACTGCGTGTTGATGTTCCTTCCAGTCCGAGGTGATGGTGCGGAAGGTGCCGATATAGAGAGGACGGGATGAATGGTGTGATGCTGCCTTGCTAGACCTGATAGCAGAGATGAACAACTCGAGTGTGTATGCAAGACCTCCATCACGGAGGTCTTGCAGGCGCCAGAGCTGCGTCGTGATTGGTCCTTGCGTCTCCTCCATCAGGCGGCGCATTTCTGACATGCGCAGCTCGGGCGCGCTGAGCTCCCCGAGGGTCTTTGGTTGATATATACTACTGCCCCAACCTAATGCAGAGATGTTACGGAATGCCCAAACGCAAAGCCAAAGCCGTTGTGTGAGTAACCGTGGAGGAATGAATTGCGGCATGAGGTGTGTCGGAACCGCACGCATTCCCTTATCAGGAATCCGACGAGAGTCAGTCTGCCACCGAAAAACAGTGTTTGGAAGATAGTCGAGGATACCGCCTGTTGCGTATATCATGGTACGTGCAAGAGTGATAAGTGTTTCGTCTATTTCTTCAGACCAACCAAGGATATTCCATGTATACTCCAAATCCGCGATTTCGGCCTTGTGATCGTTCATGATCTCGTGAAATCGCTCCTCTGTCTTGTCCGGCTCCACTTCGCGAATTAGCTCGAGGTGCAGGGTGTGCGCTGACTCCCAGGCTGTCTTTAGATACTGATCGATGATCGTAGCAGTTTTAGCAGCTACGTCTTCCGAGTTCCCTTCCCTCTCTCCACGTACATCGGCAATGGTAGTAATGACGCTCTGTGCTGCGCCATGGACCACAGGGGTCTGCAGCATCTTGCGCACGGCAATGATCGACATACATGTCCAGCGCACGGCAAACGTTGACTCGAATCCTGCCGTAGGTGCATCGCGTATCCTTTCGACATCACCGAGATAGATGAGGGTTTGCGCCATAGTCTCGGACTCTGAGAACCACTCCCAGTCGTGTTCCATGGAGAGAACGAGAGACAATGCAGCATCAATACAAGCGTGGGCACGCTTGCGTCGAGCGTCCTCAGTAGGGAGAATTCCAGGGTCCGTGCACGTCTTGAGTAACCGGGTTATTCTGCTACCGAGGTCACGAAGAGTGTCTTCACGTTCCATGGATGCGTTGGCTATAGCAAGGTGTGCAATGGCAGGACTCTGCGACATGAGCGCCAATTCGGGTTGCTCGACAGTGTGTGCAACATTCTGGCCGTTCCCCCCCTCCGCAACTATTTCCCAAACACTTTTACCCCACTTTGAGCCAAGCGAGCCAGGGATGCCGAGAACGAAGGGTTCAAGTTCACTGTCTTCTGTCAGGTTGTCAATGACCCAACGTATGGCGCGAGCGTCACGTTTCTTGCGGTCGACAGACTCATTCATAGCGAGTTGCACACGGCCTTCTGTCATGTTCTTGCTGATTCTCTTTCGAGCACCGCCAGTACTATGATCGCTGTGTGTCCGTCTGCTCATCGTTTGGAAGAGGTGCCAAAAGACGCCAGATAGAGGACTTTGGTATGGAGACTGTGCATCGTGTACAGGCGCGATAATGGTCCAGAGATAAAGGATGGCGCAGATGACAATCGTTATGGTAGTAGTGGTCGCTGTGAGAGTGTTGATTTTGAAGAGGAACTCTGCGAGTCCAAGGAAGAACAAGAAAAGGGAAACATGTATGAGAGCGGGTATGGCATCGACCACGACGGCCATGTACCAGCCTTCAGCGCCCTCGTACAAAAAGTGCCGGATCCGTGCACGTTTGAGGGGATGATTATATCGCTGAAAGACGTGCATGTAGTCGCGGACCCACTGTTGAACAAGTGTCGCAGCGAGGACAGCCGTCAAGCTGAACACCAGACTCATGAACCAATATATATTGATCCTAACAGCTGTCTTGGTTGGATAAAAGTCCGGGAAGGATGGTGGAATGTTAAATGCAGAGGGAACTGGTGAACCATTGGCTGCAAGTTGTGCTGATATTTGAGCCAACAATGCCACAGATTGCTTCGTGTAGTACACGTTCATTGTTATGGGATCTGGTGACAAAGTTTTGTAGCTTTCCACAAGAAAAGCTGTCAAGCTGGCTGAGTACAAGCCGGCCTGAAAGATTGGCGGCAAATAAAAATTGACTGAAAAGCAAAGGGCTGAGAAACATGCAAACATACGAAGATGATAATCCCTTCCATATCATCCTTCCAAGTCTCAACCAGTGCCTTATCGTGACTTTCCGCCTCTTGTACATAAACGGACCAGAATTTGGCAGCCCTCTCATCATATTCCTCTTCATGAGCTTCACGATTGTCAATGAAGACGATGCGAGTATCGTCAAGATGCCATCACCCTCTGCATCTGCTGGGGGGGCAGGCCTCTCAGTGGTGTCTTTCTCTTCTGCGCCTTCAAAGATCGTACGTTTGTGAACCTAACGGGTTGGAAACAGAAAGGCCTACCTGATCCCGATGGCTCTCCTCCGTTATGTGCCTCGAGGTCGAGGATGGGATCTTTGACTTCTGCCATGAGGAGGGGAGGATACCTAGTAAGATGAAGGAGCGGAAAGATTGAGGGAGTACTCGAGGTCTAACTGAACCGAGCGACACCTAAACGTGGTCAGATTACGCTTAAGCGAGACTCGAGCGAGAGGGCGCACAAACAATGAGTGCGAGTGCTTTGTCGTTGTGGGGAACCCGATTGGTTGGCTCTAAATTCCGATTGATTGGCTCTTCTCACGGTCATTGGAACTTCCATTTTTTATGTGAAAAAATAAATCCATTTATGGAAGTTCGGTTTGGTTTTTGGTTTTCGGTGCGATCATGATTTGCCGCTCAACGCTCAGATATTCTCTCGAACGGCGTTGCCAGTGTCATCCTTCACGCTACGGCAAACGCGTGCACTCTTGCTGAACTTCACAGCTGAACCGGAATGGCTTCTCGCGGAGCCATTACGGTAAATCGGACACCAGTGGGATCGACAACTGCAAGCTCGTTCACTCTCAAGCTCACAGGTGCTCATCTCTGTTCTCCATCTTAAAACCAGAGGATTGATCGAAGATTTGAAATGAATAGGCATTGTGATCAAGTCAGATCCCCGTGGCTCTTATAAACCATCCAGGGTGATAGACCTCATTGTGGATGGCGAACGCAGAACTGCGTCTTTTCAGTTGCGTGAGACGCAATCAACGCTCAGTTGGGAAGTCAAACCTCCAGTGTAAATGAGCCATGTCATCGTTGTCATACTGTCTAATTAGAGTCCAATAGCATCATCACAGCAAAGTCCATCATATCCATCCAGCCCTATGAGGCTCGTACGCTTATTCGAAGAAGGAAAGTAGAAACAGTCACCATACAATGTGATGCCATCCACCGCTTCTACTCCGCTAGACCTGGGGACAAGCAGGGTGAGTGCTCCGTCATTGACCCATGACTCAGCTGGAAGACCTGTCCCTGACAGACTTCGAGCGTGTTTGTTCTGGCTTCAAAGTGCTCCTTTCCGTTATTGTACAGAGAGAACCTAAGGTGTGCTCTCCGTGGATACCGGCATTCGTGACACATTGCTGATACCTGACATGCCGAAGATGAGGGACAAGACGCGAGGTGGTCCGGGAAGTCGCAAGATCACGCCAGGCGAGAAAGGCCACGACATTTTCTTTGGTCCTCCTACGGCACCGAATTCGTTCGACCGTTCTCTCAACACTTTACATGATCTCATGGAGTTAATTCCATCTGATTCCGGAGTACGTCATTTCTTTAATTGAAACATTAAGCTAGACAAATCACTTTCAGACATACGAAACAGCCAAGGAAACAAGGGATGGTCTCCATACGGCTTGCGAGGTGAGTCTTTCACAGAGGAGTCACGAAGTAAACCTGAAGTTTAATGCTTTATGTTGAGGAGTTAATGTCAACCGACGATGTGGAAGAAGACGTCCAAAACTTAGGCGAGCAAGTCCGCGAACTGTTGCTCTACGTGCAACTACCTAAGTTTTTCGAACACTTACAATCCCAAGCCCAAACGATTATTTCTATGTTACATTTGATAGAAAACGCTGCTATGTTCGCGGGGGATTGTTCCAAACCCGAGTTCAGAGGTGATTCATGAGCTTCTTCCAAGCGTCATTTTTAATCCGTGGCGTAGATGAACTTGGTACCTTTGATACTAGGAAGAGTATCCTTGAAGACTTCGATAGACAGTTCAAGAAGTTGAAGAGGAACTTTGCTGCAGGGAAAGATAGTATTGATTGGAGCGAGGCCTACACAAGGAAGCCGGTCGCCGCGACTCCGGGTCCCGTTTCGACGGTCGAGGAAGAAACTCAAAGTGAAGTTAGCACTGTCGAACATGAGCCAGATGCACGGACCGTTGAATGTAAGATTTTGCTAACCTATATGACTAGACCTCTTGCTTAATACTTCGGCGACGGCAGCGGACGAGGACCAGAAGCTCGTAGATTCGCTCAACCCAGATTTTACACCCACAAACCTACTTAACCTTTGCTGCCTGGAATGGACCCGGAAAAATCTGTTGTTAGACGTTATTTCCTGGTTTGATAGCACTACAGAGCCAAATATCCTATGGCTTGTTGGTGCCCCAGGCTCCGGGAAAACAGCAATATCCTGGAGTCTGATCGCAGAACTAGAACGGCAGCAGCGCTCCGCTGGGGAATTCTTCTTTAGACAGAACCAACACGTGCCCTCCCAACTATGGACGACTATGGCTTATAAGATGGCGAAGTTCCATCCTGCCATCAAAAGCAAGGTCTACAACGCGCTGATGAGAGAGGATGACGTATTAGATGACATCCAGATAACTTTCGAGAAGTTCGTTGCTGGACCCCTCAAGGATTTGGATGCACGACTGTCGAGTCGTGGCCCAATTATTTTGATTGATGGCCTCGAGCAATGCGGACACGGCGACTCAAATTGGCAGGCACTTCTAAATACACTCCCTCAGTGGCTGTCTCTTCCACCTCATTGCAAACTTGTTATCACAAGTCGGCCACAAAACGACATCGCAAGCGTCTTTGATGGAAAAAATATCAAGCGCATCGAACTTCTGACGGGAGATGATGTTGACCCCGATACCAATGACGATATCAGGACTTATTTCCTCCATCGGTTTGCAGAGATGAGAAAACAAGACAAGTCGATCACAGAGGAGTGGCCAGATTACGATTCCATTTCCAGGTTGGTCGAACATGCCAGTGGGTTTTTCAAATGGGCTGCTCTTGCTGTCGATGGCATTCAGGAAGCTGCGGGAGAAAGGGAGAGACATCTGACAACTATCATCGAGGGTGGAACTACGACAAAGATCGACTCTCTTGATCAGTATCTCGAGGACATTTTAAGTATGGAATTCGACGGCAACCCTGCAGAGGCGTTCCGAGCTACTATGGGAGCAATTGCACTCGGAAAGCAGCCATTGGCAATGGCAGATCTTGGACGCTTCGTTGAAGGTCGTTTCCCAGCTGATTCCGGAGTATCCTTGGAAGACATGTGTTACAAGCTATTACCATAATCTCGATCGAAGGGGAAACGAAGGTCGTCAAGCTCCGACATAAAGCCTACAAGGACTTTCTGATGGACTCCAAGCGGTGTACACTGCAGGATAACTCGTTTCAAATCGACCGAAGCAAAGCGCACAGAAAACTAACAGTCTCGTGTTTCAAGATCATGCAGCAAGGACTCAAATTCAATATTTGTGGAATAAAATCGTCCTATCGGATGAACTATGAACTTGAGGACAAAGACTCGGTAGTTGGAAAGTGCATTCCTTCCTACTTGGACTATGCTTGCCAGTTCTGGGCGGATCACCTTCGTGGCATAGCCTCAACAGAGAAACGTGACACGGAAATTGTCAATCTATTGAAAAACTTCTTGCACTTTCATTTTCTGTACTGGCTGGAGGCTTTGAGTCTTTGTCAAAGTCTAACGTAGCATCCAAGTCGCTTCTTTCCGCAGCGGAGTGGCTCGAGGTATTCAGCTATTGTTGTCAACCGACGATGGAAACTAAATTCTCACATATTGCGCGGACTAGACCACAGACAAAGATTTGTCTTTATTCGCTGCTGACGCAAGTCGATTTGCTCTCACATTCGCAGATGTGATTTCTGAAAGCGCCCCGCATATATACCTATCCGCGTTGCCATTCGCACCACCATCTTCCCTTGTGTATAAACGATACCGCGACCAATTTCCGAAGACGATCAAGGTATTACGTGAAGAAGGGATCAAGTGGCCAGCTATGCGATTTTCAATCTCGACAAACAATTTGTTTACAGCGTTTCTATTCATTCGGAGGGCAAGAAAATTGCAGCGGGGATGAGTGACGGGTCGCGGTTGTCCTCTCTGTGAACACCGGAGAAATTCTGTTCCACCTGAGAGGTCACGGGTCAAGTGTTCGCACTGTTTCGTATGGCCCGAGCGGCAAAAGGATAGCAACTGGTGCGCCTTGATGACCTAGCGATTTGACTTACGTTGAAGATGAGCGAAAAGGATGCGATGATAGGCGCTGAGAATCTTCGAGGCTGAGAATGGTGCTCTTCTCTTTGGCCCATTCGAATTACATTCAGACTGGATACGAAGTATTGCTTGGTCCCCAGATGGACAAAGGTATGCATGTGCTGTCTTCTTTTAACCCAACTTATACGTTCTACATTCATTCCCCGGCAGAATTGTAACTGGTTCAGACGATAGAAAGGTCAAGGTGGTAGCCGCTGAGTCGGGACAAATTATATACGATACAGCCTTCCACAACGATTGGATCCGCACCGTCTTGTACACCGTTGATTTTTTCATATCGGTTCTGACGACAGGCAAGCTATTACCCACCCTCAGGTTGTCATTTGTGCTGAATAAGAAAGTATAGGACGGTCAGAATCTATGACGCGTCCACGGGAACAGCAGTTGGGGAAGCATGGACAACTGGACAGACTGGCTACATCAGGGCAATTGCCTTATCTCCGGATAACAAGATTCTCGCAGCTGGTAGCGACGATACTACCATTGTACTTTATGACATGGACAGAAAAAGTGTGATAAACCAGCCACTCAAAGGTCATACATCAGTGAGTGTACTGACCGTTCTGTATCGTAATTCTACGTACTCAGGTGATCTGTAGGGAATCAGGTCCCTCGCATTCTCGAAGGATGGCCAAGTACTTGCATCGGCTAGTGACGACAACTCTGTTCGGTTGTGGAACGTGCAGACGGGGAAGAAGATTTGTGATCCTTTATACGGCCATAGCTCTTATGTGAGCTGTGTCAGGTTCTCCCCTGACATGAAACAACTCATAACAGGTAAGCCCATTGAATGGAACAACAGGTGTGACGGGCCTTGATCGAGCCATCTAGGTGGCGAGGATTACTCCATACGGTTTTTCGATATGGATTCTCTTCCTGTTTGGGGAAAGTCATTAGGAGGGACAGGTCCATTCCGCGCTGCCGTCGCCCTCCAGGATGGCAATACAATCCTTGGTTTTGACGGGTTTAGCACATGGAACTGGAGCGTTGACGACGGCCGAGTGGAGAATACACCCTTTGAAGGTCATTCTGAACATTTATCGGACATCCAATCTGTTTCTATATCTCCTGACGGAAAACGCGTTGCAACTGCTGCAAGGAATCAGACAGTGATTATCTGGCAAGCCGAGAACGGAAAGTCTTTGTGGGGACCACTGGAAGGACATTCCGACGACATTTTTGCTCTCAGCTTTTCTAAGGACGGCAAGATGGTCGCTTCCGGTAGCGATGATCAAAAGGTCTGGGTGTGGTCTGCTGAGACGGGGCAGAGTGTGTGCGGTCCTATGGAAGGACATGTAGGGAGTGTGAGAGGAATTTGTTTCAGGTGTGTGTCCATACTTTGAGAGCGGAGTGCTGGACCCAACATGACCGATCAGCCCGGACGGGAAGCAAGTTGCAAGCGGTATGGGCCTCTTTCTGCGAGAATTATGTTTAATGACTTTTGATAGGTTCTAATGACAACAATGCAATCATCTGGTCGGTTGAAAGTGGAGAAAAAGTGCTTGGCCCGTTGGAGTACCATCGAGACTGGGTAAGTTGAACTAGATCACTTTTTTTCGGCAATTCATTATTATTTCTAGATATACGGGCTTGCGTATTCTCCGAATGGACTCTATCTTGCGACTGCAAGTGATGATTATACTGTGGCTATATGGGATGTCGCGACCGGAGACCGCGTGTTCCACGTTTTGACAGGCCACGGCGGATACCTACGGGTCGTGAATTGGTCTGAAGACTCCAAGAAAATTGTCACCGGAGCATTAGATAACACGATTCGCGTTTTCGATGTCGATACGGGCACTCTTCTTTGCGAACCTCTGACAGGTCATAAAGGCTCCCCGACCGCCGTCACCTTCCGTTCGTCTTCCCATAGTGACGATCTCGAAGTCGTTTCTGGTGCATGATTTTCTTTTTTTTTCATCTTACCCCTTCAAAGGTTTGACACGGCGTTTTAAGCTGGTCTGGACGGGACGATTAGAGTCTGGGGACTACAAATGAAAAATTTTGTAAAGACTCAGACGTTTTCTGGATATCACAACGATTGGGTCTGCCTGAGTATTACAACTTCGGATACAAGCTTACACATACTTCTATCTAGATCCACTCAATCTCCTTCTCCCCTGTTGATGATCACATTGCATCCGGAGGAGATGACGGTCAGCTCATCGTGATGAACGTAGTCACAGGAGACCTCAAATTCTCAACGAACGCTCACCCTGATTGGATCAGATGCGTGGCCTATTCACCAGATGGCAAGACGATCGCCACATGTTCTGATGACTCTACCATCGCCATCTGGGATGCGGACAACGGCGAGCCCTCCCTCGGTCCTTTCAATGGCCACACCGGAGCGGTGTTATCCATCGCATTTTCCCCTAGTGGAAATTTCCTCGTTTCAGGTAACGCCCATTCCTGAACTCCTTTCCAGGGTTTGATTTATCGTTTAAGGGAGCGAGGACAACACAATCATGTCGTGGGATCTTCATCCCTTGTTCAGCAAGCTCAACAATCCACTCTCTGTTTACCGCGGTCATAAAGACGCTGTCAATGCGGTGGCGTATGCACTTGGAGGCGGACTGATTGTCTCTGGTTCTGCGGATGCACAAATTGCAGTTTGGGAAGCCAGCGCCAGCAATCAATGTATACGACAATTCGGTGGACACGGAGGCCCAATTCTTTCAATATGCACCTCTGATAAGAAGATATTCTCAAGCTCTGAAGACAAGACTATTCGGGTGTGGGAGTTATCGACTGGCCATGCGCTTCTATCCATCCTTCAAGGTCACACGGGATCTATCAATGCAATTACATTTTCCCCGGATGGAACGAGGATCGTATCTGCTTCGAATGATGGCAGCCTGAGGATATTCGACTCGTACAGTGGCGAACCGTGCACGCTACCTCTTCGTATGTCGGATCGGGTCTTGTCTGTCGGGGTTTCGCGCGATGGGACACTTGTCGCTTGCAGCGGAGAGGATAGAAGCGTGCATGTATGGCGTGCCAATATGGCGCGGCGGGCCGTGTGGCCTGATAGCTTCATGCGAAAGGTGCGAGGGCTAGAATTCTGTCTGATCGACGATCAAGGTGTACTCGCGGATTTCACGTTACCTGATGATGGGTGGTTGCGTGGGTCCACGAATGAGGCTATGTGTTGGATCCCTTCAGTTTATCGGGCGGGATTATGGACACCACGGACTGTGGGGATTCTTGGAGCGTCAGAGACGATACTTGACTTGAGGAGCGTTGTTCATGGTACGAAGTGGGAACAGTGCAGAGCTTATGTTTTTGTGGAGAAGGGATAGGCAAACCTTCCGGTATGAACATGCGTGTTTTGCTATCTGATTGATTGTTGTACGAGAAGGGTAGAGAAGGGTTTGATGTCAATTCGATAATAACACTGAGACAGATGAGTAAGTAGCCTTGCCAATCTAGTAACCCGTTTGCTACACTTGAAGCAAATCTGAATGGTTGAGAACTGGTCTGATATTTCATGAGCAAAGATACTCGTCTTTTAAACACATGAGGTCAGTATGCAACGAGCCCAATCTACGTTCAGTATGTAGTAAATGCATGGCGCGAATGATTTACTTAGTAATTCGGACCGTGCGTGTTTCGCATTTCTTTACATCCGGTTTCGTCCTTTGCTCTCTTTCATCTCGCCTCTTATAGCTTTAACCACTCTCTTCCTAAACTCTACTGCATAACTGCACTTCTCTTAGGTCTCTCTACAGGTATATAAATGTACATACTTGCTTATAGTAAGATCAGCCAGCAGAAGCAGAATCAAACGGTCATTCGCACTCTCTTTCTCTTTTATTGAGTACTAAGCAACTATCTCAATGACGACAAGCACAAGGTCAATGGAACCAGCAGCAGCGAAGCCAGCAAAGTCTTCGACGTATAAGAGATTGTCCAGAGTCTTCTCTTCTACGTATAACGTAGCGCAGTCTCTGATTCGATACCTGCAAGCGGGCTGTCTTTCCATGAGTTCCTCAAATATGAGTAGACCCATTCCCCTTCTTCGGGTAAAACTATGCCCCTTGGCCCACTGCGTCCACGGCCGCGTCTGACCTTTAATTCTGGAGCCAATCGTATACACTCGAGATGAGATAAAGTCCGGCCAGAGAGAAAGATAAAAACTGACTAGAATGAATATACAGTCGGTAGGATGACACCATAGACATAAAGTAATCCAAAGACGATGACGAAAGCAAAAAAGATCACTCCAACGGGGGCAAGAAGCAAGTCGACTTGTGCCAGGAAGAACATGACGAGGGAGACCTGCAAAAGCCTGTACATTTTGTCTGTCACCATGGACATGTACCGGCCTTCAACAGGATCATCCAAGAAACTCCGATTCCGCGAACCCTTCAAAGGACGGCGATGGAGGGCGAGTCTGTGCCTAGAACTCCGAATGTTTTCCTTGCCAAGTAGCGCAAACGTTGCGGCACAAAGGCTAAATACTAAAGCCGCCCCAGGAAATATATTTTTCCGGAGGATGTGGTATGGTGATGGTTCGACAATATGAGGAGGAGGTTGGGGAATAGACGGGATGGATGACCCTAAAAGAATGGAGAAGTCTCTCTGCGTCTGTAATAGATAAGAAAACACGGCAATACCTAAGCGCTGGTGATACGCTGCCCTTTCCGCGTTCAGGTGCAATTCCTGAATGTTGCGTATGATACAAAAAATGAGATTAATGGAGATCGCGCAAGCCTGCGAGATGGTCGCCATCAGTACGACTGAGTGCGGTATTCCATCAAGAACAGAGAAAGAACAACACCAACGCACAGGGAGTAAAACTGCGTCCATCCCCCTTTCCTTATCTCGCAACGCCAGAAACAGGGACAGATTCTCGTCTTGATCAATGGAACGTTGGCGAGGGGTCTGGCCAAAAATATCACTGTCCTCAGTTACGTTGGTTGTGTTTGAGGCACTTCCTATACCTACGATTAGTACAGACCAGTGAAAAAGAGGTGTTTGAGCTCGTCTTTCACCTTACCTTGTTCCGGAATATCCTCATTCTCAGACTGGCGATTCTTCATTTCGTTCGTGCTAGGAGGACGTTGAAGAGAAAAAAGGAAGAGGCAGAGGGGGAAAAATGTGAATATCTTTTGAGTGACGTCAAATAATACGTCACGGGATCCCGGCGAGCTGCAAGAAAGGAAACTCCACTTGACCACCGATCATGATGTGTGCTGTGCTGTGTGTGCTGAATCCCCGCCCTCCCCAACCAACACTAACTGACAACAAGAAGAAGAGAAAGAGAAGAAGAGAGAAGAGAGGGGAACTCGTAAGGTCATGAACCGCATTAATTACATGCGGCATGCGGGCCCCATTTAATCTCACCAGTATCAGAGATCAGAGAAGCTCGTCGGTGATATAGTTAAATCCGGACCCGGAGAAGGTGCGTGGCCATGGTACTTGGTACAGAATAGCTATATCGTACACGCAAAAAAGTCAACAAGAACACGATGAAGTGTCCGTCCTTCCTCCAGTAGCCTTGGATGTAGACAGCAGTTATTATCCGGGAAACGAGAACAGAGCCTGCCACCATCGCGCAGACCTTGCAATCACCACAGTTGTCGTCGCATCAGGTGTCGGACAGAGCACGGCCGAAGAGAAACCCTTTGAGCTTTTAAACACCCTCCAAAATATTCCGTCCCTCGGTGATATTACCAAGTTTGGGGCTAAAGGCCCTCAAGCTTCATGTCCTACAAACACAGATGGACCAGCGTTACACCGGACAGCTGTCGCGCCAAGTCAGAAGTGATTATTCGCCTCATATCTTCGCTTCGAGGTTCTCGCGATGAGTTGCCAGAGTGACGTGTGTACAGCGTACCTGAAGCAACCAACAACCAAGACAACTGACTGAAAGCTGCATGATTGAAAATTTGCCGCCACGAAAAATGTGCAGTGCACAGCGCGTTGGAGTGTATGTGCAGATAGATAAATAGATAGATAGATAGATAGAATGATGAAAGCTCGCTCCTCACTCGAACGGGGTGACTGTGGTCGACGAGTAATCACGTGGTCATCGTCACGTTCACTTGTATTTTGAACTGTGTGAACCTGTTTTGAACTATGTAAACCTGCCACCAGGATTGGCACGTTTTTAAATATCTTTACGTTACGCGATGAAGATTGATGTGAATTGACTAATTTGCGAGCCGGAGGGTATCGTTTGACATCATCATAATCCGCTGGGAGGGGTGTCGGGTCACAACACGTCGACGGGGGCTGAATTCGGCCACCAACATCAGGTACGTGGCGAGGCGAACAATGGATAGTGACACTCAAAACGGGTTATCCCCGACGACGCTCAGGGGCTCAACAGCAGGTTCGCTCTTTCCGAGCCCCATGCCTTGTACGTGATGTTGTGGATCTCCCAAGTGTCTGGCCATGGACATCATGCGACCTCAAGCCCGCTAAACAGCCCAACTTTGCGAGCCACTCTGCGCTCTTCCTTGATTTAATTTTTCAAAATCCTTTTTTTTCTGCCGCCGCAAAGCACAGAATCGACACACATTGGAATCCTCCTAGCAATAACCAAAGATGGTGTGCGCAAACTAAAATTTTCCACGCCGTGCCCAAAATCAGAAATCCTTAACTTAATTTAGGTCGATTTTACAATTAAAGATGTAGTACATGTACTTTGGAAATTTACATGTAAACAGTTCAATTACCTCACCACAACACACAGATGCGCTGAAATTACCCTGAGGTTCTACAGCAGCGGCAAAGACCCCGAGAACACTTGCCATACCACCACTTACGAATTGGGCATCCCTCTTCGTCGCACCCAGAGGAGTGTTTACCCTTCCCAGACACGGTCAGGACATTTCCATTCGCGTCAATCCCCGCGTCTCTGACATCCATCCTGCGTCCAATATCAGTCGGCATTCCAGTGGCACGGAGAAGTGGCCAGTGAGGAAACTCACCTTGAGAGGTACATTTCGTCGAAGGAAAGATCAAAAAGCTGTGAGGCAGTCACAGAGGAATCAGTGAATGAGGAGACATTTAAACTGTGTGTGTTGTTTTTTTTTTGGTTTTTTTGTTTGACGCTACACATCTTCACGCCAAGTTTGAAGTTCAGAGGGGCTCAGTCGGATCAAAGTCACCTGATCATCATCACCTGAACCCTGAGAGGCTTGGTCAAAATGCCCAAACCAGTGTTTCTGTCCCTCAATTCCAACACCACACCATCAGTGGCGCACAAAGCAAGTGAGAGGTGAGACAAAACTCACACTCATTTCATATTGCTTTTGTTTTTACTATCTCATGATCATGATGTGGTCATGAGACCAGAACAGTGCCCATTTACCTTACCCATTTCTGGTAGTTTGGGTTTCGGTCGGTCGGTGCGAATTGGCGTCTTTCGAGATTATCGGGACCCGTCTAATTGATGGTGGCACCTCACAACATAGATCTCAAATTAGGTAACCTATCACATCCCAGCAATGGGTTAGTCTTAACGGTACCTGAGCCTAGTTATCTTCAGTTTTAGAGGCACCCCAGCTGACATCCTTAACAAGATATTTTTTGCTTCTCATTTTGAACGTTGCTTCTACTACATGAAAGGACAAGAGAATGTACTGTGATGGCTCATCCTGACCCACGTTTCTCGTCCATGGAGATACGTCGCAAAAGCGAATCCCCTCTTGTGGACGTATCTTCACATCGGCAGAGAGAGGAGATCGAACCGCGATCGAACCGACCGACATCATCACCATTTATTTTATTTTATCAGGCTTATCTAATATGAGGCATTGAGATGCCACTACCAAAACTGTCATTACCCATAACATGTCTACAGAATATTTTTTAACATGAAAATCGATGTGAATCCCCTACGCTTTACCGAGGTGACCTCTTCAGAGAAGGGATAGTCGTGTATCCAGCCGCTGCTTCCGGAGTGTAGAAAGTGTCACGGTTATACGGTGTCAGAGGGATGTTTTCCTTCAGACGTAAGGGAAGATCGGGCTGTGATACGATCCGTTAGGTGAAGCCAAAAAGCCGACAATACTCTTTAACTCTCTACTTACGTTGGCGAGGAAGTGACGACCAAACGCGACCAGACCACCTTCGTTTTTAACGATTTCGATTGCGTCGCCACGGTCTAAACCGCCTGCGGCGATGTATGGCCGATCGCCCCATGCCTTGCGTATGAGAGCGTTCGTGTCGTGCTCATTATCATTCGAGAGATTCTCCTGGAAGTAGACGTTCATTCGTGGCTCGATAACATGGATATATGCGAGACTCGGGTGCGCATCACGAATGCGCTCGACGAATGTGGTGAACGTAGGAAGCGGATTTTTCATGCCCATCCCTGACAAAAGATATATATATATAAGCCAAGACAAAGAGTGCGCCAGGAAAATAACAATTCTCACTTTGGAACTTGGACCAGGGGCTAAGACGGATCGCCGTCCTTTCCGCTCCTACAGCCTTCACAACAGCGTCGACGACCGCGAGGGGGAAACGTAAACGGTTTTCCACTGAACCCCCGTAATTGTCCGTCCGGTGGTTGGTTACATCCTGCAAGAACTGATCGAGCAAGTACCCGTTAGCTGAGTGTATTTCCACGCCATCAAATCCGGCCTCGATCGCGTTGCTTGCTGCTTTGGCATATAATTGGGTGTACTCGTTGATCTCCGAGACCGTAAGTTCACGAGGTACGACTGGCTCCTTTTTGACGGGCGAATAGTCATCAATCAGGGCGATTGGGCTGGGGGCGACGACGTCAAAGTCACCATCCTCCTTGAGGACAACGGGGTCGGCGGCGCGACCGAGCGCCCAGAGCTGAAGGAAAATGAAAGAGCCTTTTGCGTGCACGACCTCCGTAATCTTTTGTTTGAAAGGGTCAGCTCACAAAACGGGGGTAATAAAGACATTATAATCCACTGACCTCTTTCCATCCAGCGATCTGCTCGGCATTCCAGATGCCAGGTACGTTCGCATATCCAGTCGCCTGAGGGGCAATGAAAGTGGCCTCCGTGATGATTAAAGTGCCGGGCACACCCGCACGCTGACCGTAATAAGTTTTGGCAAGTTCACCGTGAACGTGGGCCTTGCTGGCGCGGAAGCGAGTCAAAGGAGCCATCACGATGCGGTGCTGAACATTCAAGTTCCCGACGCGAATGGGTTGGAAGAGAGGAGCCAGAGAGGCAGTCATTATGTTGATTTGTTGGTTTGGGAGGTGTGTAGATAGGATTGTTTGTCTGCTCGTTGCTCGAAGTAGCGGATTTATATATATGATTTTTTCGCTGAATCATGATGATCATAATGTCCTTGCCATGTCCCCTGTGTGTGTGCGGAGAAGCGTAGATGGAGATGAGAGATGAGAGATGAGAGATGTTTGTAATTGTAATTGTAAGGTTCTTGTGATTACCGGTTGACCGCCATCCGAGCTCAGCCACGTCAGCCATTTGGCCTGCTATTGGTTATTGCTAATGTCCCTCGGTCTCTCTCTTAATAATCTACTGGAACAAGATGAGATGAGTCTTCAAATCTCGCTTCTCTCGAGAAGCACCTCAATCAATCACATCGTCCCTGTTATTACTTCCGACTTCCTTAATGTTTTATTTAACAACTTCCTTGGTGTAAGATCCTGAGACCGTGTGAGTTCGTTGGGGAGAGAGGTTCCACGAGAGAGAGAGAGAGAGAGAGAGGAGAGTTCGATGTTGATAGTGCTGATGCGTCAATAATAATAGATTTACATATACTTGTAGAGAGACCTAGTAGAAGTGTGGTTATGAAGCAGAATTAAGATGAAAGGTGAAGCCAGGAGAGGCGTGAAACCGAGCAATAATGATATGGCAAGCGGCCTGGAACACGCAGTCTAAAGATGCTTAATAAATTGTTCGTGCCAGATCAATCACATTTGTACTATATCAGAGTCTGTCCAAAACTAAAGTCGAATTAACGTCAAAAATAAAATATTATTATCAGAACTTTTTGAATGAAAGAAAAGAATGAAAGAGAGCAAACAAGTTGGAGAACGGTGGGTTGATTGGCCCACATTTTTGTCTCCCATCTCGGCCTCGGCTATCTTGGTCACATAGCCGAGCGTCTCCCTGCGCTTTTGTAATCATTATGGGCCTGCCGCCACTTCCCGAACTCATCACCATCAGCCCCGAGCTCTTCTTTACCAACCCAGCGACAGCACAAACCCGGATCAGCAGTGCCCAAGTCATACCGGCGCTGATCCTCCCGCGGGAGGCTCCCCATCTCTCGTCGCATGTCCCTCTCCATCTCTGCTCTCTGCCACGGGCTCACTCCCGCTCACACGAAGCGGTCTCGATTGGGATATCGAAGTCTACGAGCCTTTTCTCGAGTACCAGGTCTCGTACGCCACCCACTAGGCAAAATTTCTCTTCCCTTCCGGATTACCCCTAACAGATGGACCCCGTGAGGGAGTTCCGCGAGCGCACACTTGATGTATTTCTGCATGCGTTCACACGGTTACGGCGTCGCAGCCCTTGCGTCATCCCTGATCAGTTCTTGAAGGTGTTCATTGATAATTGGCGCACCTTTCGCATCTTCTACGCTGCGTCCATGTGCTGTTGGAAGATGACACAACTCTGAGCTGCCACACATTGGACATGCATTTCCCTTGTGGCCACTTGAAATCCATAAAGAGTAAAACACTACGGCTGCGTGCTGACACTGCCATGGCCATGATTTTGTTGTTTAATTCGAGGAAGACACGTACAGGCATGAACGAATGCCTACGGAATCATTAACCTCCTCAAGACCCTTAGAGTTATCTACCTCTATCTGACCCTCACGGAAGCAGACCGTATCCTAGTAGGAAGGCCCAGGAGATGTTACGCAATCACGAACCTCAGAATTTAGAGCTCGAGCGCATCTCCAACGCAGTTGACCAAATGGCCGGTATTGACTAGGCGTTTTCTAATCTCCAAACCGATATAACATGACATGACTTATGATTTGATCCGAAAGTTACCCGGTATACCCTTTCACTAACTTTAGTCAGGAGCACCCACCCCCGCAGGCCAACTCCGCAGGTTCTTTGTCGTCGATAGTGGCCTAGTCATACCCTCAGTGGACGTTCTTTCAATAGCGACTCCGGCGGATGTGTTCCCTCAACCACAGGATCTGTGGCCACATAGAGAGGCTGGGAAATGTGGAATATCAGGAGATAGTCGAAAGCCTAGAGATACTCTTCCATCGTCAACGTCCACCCGGACTTCTAATGGAGTGGAAATAGATGGACTTGGGTTTACGGTTGAGCTTTTCTTCTCACGATCGGTCGGTTGTTGTCCACGTGTTTGTGATATTTGTTCTTACACTGGTGGCTTTAAGTCGATCACATCGACTGAAAGGAAAACAAAGATTCGATTGAGACACTGGAAATCTTTGCGATATAGTGATTCGAGATTGAGGGGGTTTTCCCACATCACGGTTATCCGGGTCACATGACTAACGAATTGGGTGAGATTGGTGGATGGCAATGCTGGAAGGGCAGACTGGCCTACACATTGGCGATGTACTACCAGAGCTTCTGAATGTTCCTCAGTGGTGTAACGATGACTCGAGCGTTGAGCCTGAAACCTTCAGCTATCGGCATTCTTGGTCATACTTGGTATTCCTCTCTTTCATTAACAAACCCTGAATTAGAATCTTTTATTAGTACAGTACATTCGCATTCCGGGCCGCCTGCTCATCCATTCCTTTCTTTCCCTCTCCGTCCGTCACCGGCTGGTGACGGAGTGGAGGATCTGGATGATCTTGATTACGATTACACTCTGGTCCGCGATCCAAGCAAGGCTTCACCTTCTTGAGTCCCTCCGCAGTTTGCGTGAGCGATTTTCCGTGTTTGAATCGCAGCTACGTGGAACGCTACTAACTTTAGCTTTCCATTGCGTTCCGCTCTCGCACCCAAAATCCACATGCAAGCTTGCCGGGCATGACACGGGGCGCGCTGCAACTCCCTTCGGAGTCAACGCTCAATAATACGGCTCCCTTACACGATCTCCTGGTTCTTAATGCATTTACAGGATGGCCGCATGCCTAACCAGGAATCCGGTCGCGTGCGGGGGCTCTTCTTTGCTCCTTGAAAGAGCGCGCTCTGCCCTCGATTATGCTTCCTTCCCCCTTTTGACTCAATGGACACGACGAACCGGTGGTAGCGGAGCGACAAGCGACGCGGGCAGTACCAACGTTCTCGTTGTCCCCGAGTGAGGCAACGCAGCGCGCTGCTGAGGGCCTGCTCAATTTCCCGCAGCTCTTTGAGGTCTATGCAGATGACGATGTTCTCGCTTTTTCCGTTGGAACGCTACCGCATTTCGATTCTGCCTTATTATAGAATCACTTACGGAATCGGCCACCGCAGAATCATCTACATCCAATACATGCGCGCCGTACATCGACTCCCTGCCCTTCTCCCAATTCCGTGGCCCCCTCGTCGTTCATCCCAGAGGCAATAGCAAGCGTATGGTGTAAGGATGGCTTGGGCGTTGAGCATGAAACCTCCAGCTATCGCCTCTCCTCTCTTTCATTACAAATCCTGAATTAGAGCACTTATGATCTAGTATCTTTTATCAGTACATTTGCATTCCGGGGCGCATGCCTGTCCATTCCTTAAACCAGTTTCACCACCTCCCCGTCTCTAGTGCCAGGTTTTCACCTCTCCGTTTACACCTCTCTGCATTTATTGCCTGGCTCCATCTCACTTGTCTCCTTCCAATCCGAGTTCATCCTCTTCCTGCTTCATAACTAGGTCTCTCTGCAAGTGTATAAGGGTACATGTAGTAGACCAGCCTGTCAGCGCATTGGGGGTAGAAAACAAGGGACTAATCATGTGGACAGAAGTTGTCAGTATAGATGAATAAATGAGCAAGATGATGGTACTCAAGGTGGATGGGGCTAATTTGATATTTGGCACTGTTGTGAGGATGTGGGGCTAGGCTCTTGCATAAGGGGCTTGAATGTATGTAGTGTGCAGAGCCTATCAGTGAGTGCAAAGCAAAGCCTGTTCCCTGAAGAGTAAAGTGAGCAGTGAGTTGTGAGGAAGAAAGAGATGAGCCTGCATGACACAATTAGTGTTGTGACGGCCCCGGCTCGGCCTGAAGCCGCGGCTTAGGCTCGGCTTCTGGCAGCTCAGGCTTTTCAAAACTCAAGCCTGGGCCGTAGCAATGGCTTCCGGCCGGCTTAGGCCCAAGCCGCAGCTTTACAGCATCAAATCAAGTTTTAGCTGCATTTTTTGAAGGACTTGTAGTTTACATTATATCAACCCCTGGCCACTGCTTTGGCCTTCTGCCATATTATGTCTCCTATTTAATTCCTGTAACATAAATTGTCTTAGTTTAGCTTGTATCAATAACAGTGTTTGTAACAGGTGCTTCTATCCTGCACTTGCTATGTAGATAAGATAAGATGTTGAGATCATGGTGAAACTAAGAGTGAAAATCCAGCAAGAATAGACCTATATTGAACAATTGCTAAGAGCCTACAGCCCCAAGAGGACAAGATGGGGTCTGTAGTGTGCTACAGTGTTACGCCCGGTGCGGGACGTTCCACACGACTTGTGTGACAGCGCGATTCGTAGGTTCGGGTAAGAAACCAATAAGGCTTCTTGGAGATGAGACGGGATGAGTCAAAGTCAAAGGGGCGCTCCCTAAGACGATGTTGAACGGAAAAGTACCAGAAGTACTTGAGACGATTGAGTCAAAGATAAACGGAGGAGTCCAGAAGACAGGCACCGATGTATTCAATAAGTCAAGTCTGAGGTCTACAATGTAGCTACAGCGGACTTATATACGTAACTCGATGAGCGTCTATGAGATAAGGATACGGAGTCAAGTGGGCCCGAATATACGGAAGCGGACGGCGTAAAGTCTAGCTTCTGATAGGGTATTAAGTAAGTGTCCGGTCGTAAAGATAACGAGATAAGCGATAACAAGATAAGAGTCAACACAAGCAAACAACAGGTCAACAAGTCCCAAGCGAATCACGGGGATGGGAGCAGGGCACGTGAGGGATCCCACGATGGAGACGTGATCGAGAAGTGCAGAGTGGGTGGCAAGGATGGGTCGTCGTTGGGGAGTAAAAAGAAAACGGGGACAGACGGTAGAGGTTGTAACATCACCCCCTCTTCTGGTTCTAGCAGACCCGGCTAGAAACGACTCGTACCGTCATCATCCTGTACCAGCTCCAGGTAGTCATCAGCTACATTACGATCATCCATTGTATAATTCTCCTTGTCCTCGTCCTGGGGGCACTGGTGAGTGCGGAGAACCCATAGGGGCCGCGTCGACCACATAAGCGGCACAGGTCGTGGATAGGGCAGTCCAACTCTCGGTGTCCGGCATTGTGACGCAGGCACTTGCCACACCATGCGGACGGGTTACTGATCGTCGGGGCGACTCCTACTCGACGGAAGATGCAGAACCTGCTCCAGTGCAGGTTGCTACGACAGTGCCGACACCACTTGCGATTGAGGGGGCAATTCCAGCTGATGTGATACTTACTATCACATCGCCAGCACGTCTCTCCTCGAGGGTTCTCGTGCATACGCGGCATCTCGAACCGATTTGGCAGTAACACGGGAGCAGCCCCCAATGATCGCGGGGGCAGGGGTCGGGCGTATGTGTCGGCGTACCTTTCCGCGATGGTCTGATAAGCATCCCCCTTTTCCAACCTCTTTCGAATCTCCACCAATTCCTGCTCGATCTGGAACATCCCGTTGGTCAGCCGGGCCATCATCTTCGCGTGCTCCTTGTACTGTCGATTGAGTGTATTGCGTAAGGTTAGATTCTTCCGCAGTCTCATTACCTCGGCTTTGAGACGCGGAAGTCGCATGTCACTCAGTACCTCGTCGATGGCAAAGGCCCGTGAATCTTCGGCAGCCAGATGCCCCAGCTGTTCGTCGGTCATGGTGTGATGCAGACGACCGGTGTACCTTTCTTCCAGATATACTGGGGCTCCATAAACGGGACCGTCCTTCTTCATGCATCCAGCCACATCCATCCCTCCATTGGTGTAGAAGATGTACTTGGCGATGCGACGTCCCGTCACCCATGGTGATCTCCAATGGGTAGTACGTGGAGGAATTGGGTTGTTAACAAAAAAGGGAATTCGGGGACCTCGTCATCCGACTCCATACCTATCAGGTCGTTTGGATGCGGTTCTTCACAGTGTCGAAGTCGTCGTTGGGGTTGGGGACTGGTTCTTGACCCGGGCTTCGGCAGCCTCATAGTCGATGGGTGAGGAAGACGTGTGGAAGGATGAGCGGAAGGGAAGTTCTCGACGACTACTGTGGTAGCAGCGAAAGCGTCAATGGCAGCGTTGGCAGCGATGAAGGACATAATGGATTCGATGGTTGTAGGACGTTGCTGTGGGAGCATGTACTGGGGATTTCTCTTGGGTTTGGGTCATCCTTTTAACTATTCTTGGGCGCTTCTGGGTGTCGGTCATGGAACTCCGAGATAAGGGCTGGGGCAAAGATATTCCCGGCGGGCTCCCACGAGTTGTCAGAGTCTGGGAATCCTTTCCACTTGATTAGGTAGTGTAGTTTGCGCCCTCGGCCTTTATGTGAGGAATCTAGAATCCGTTCCACTTCCCACTCCGCTTCTCCGTCGATTAGTTCAGGGGGGGTCTCGGGAAGTTTTCCCCATGTAGGGCTGTCTCTCTATATGGTGTCAGGAGTCGGGCATGGAAGACTGGGTGAATTCTCCATGTGGGTGGAAGTTGAGTTCATATGACACATCTGACAGCTTCCTTGTTATCATGAAGGGTCCGTGGCGTCGGGGAGCTAATTTAGCGTGGGGTGTGACGTGTGAATGTTCTTTCCCTCCAGCCAGACGAGGTCATTGGTCCGATAGGGTGTGAACTTCGATGGCCTTTCGGATAGGTTCTTTGCGCCTTGAGCAGGTTTTCATTGGCCGATTTCCTGATCTCCTCCCATTGGCTGATACGCTGCGCAGCTGAGGGGACGTTTGTGGTTTCTTGTCCAATTGGTTCGTGGTGTCCATCCCATGATAAGTGAGAATGGAGGGGTCTTGGTGGTTCCGTTGGGCCACGAGTTGTGTGCAAACTCTGCCATTGCTAACCAGTCGCCCAGTCGTCCTGCCGTCCATTGCACCAGAACCGAAGATACTGTTCGAGCCATTGGTTCGTCCTTTCTGATGTCCATCAGTTGTGGGTGGTAGGCGGTTGAGATATTCTGGGTGATGTCCAACGTCTTGCAGAGTGCTCGGCAAAGGTGGAGGTGAAGCGTGGGTCGCGGTCGGAGATGATCTTTTCTGGGAGGCCGTAGTGTCTGTAGACGTGGTCCAGGTAAAGTTTGGCTACCCTTCTGCTGTGACGGACTCATTACAGGGTATGAACAGTGCCGCTTTGGAGCAATCATGGTCAGTGATCGTCAAGATGGAGTCGAATCCTCTGGAGATGGGGAGTTTGACTATAAAGTCCATTGCAATGGTCTGGAATGGTAGTGAGGCTGTTGGCGTGATTGGGAATGGTGCTGGTGGGTGTGGGTGCGTGTTTACTTTGTTGGCTTGGCAGTCCGCACATCCCTTCACATAATCTTCCACATCTTTCTTCATGTTCGGCCACCAGTAGTCTCGTTTGGCCAAGGCGTACGTGTTGGCGATGCCGGGGTGTCCTGCAGAGGGAAGGTCATGGTGAAATGGATCACCCCCCTCTTAATGTTGTCGCCACCGGTGACAACGAGTCGATCCCCATCCTTCCACCAAAGGCCATCAATCTTCTTCAGATTGTGTGCGTCTGCCCATGACTCGCACAGCTGTTGGTTCATGTTTTGTGACACTTGAGCCCACAGGTCCATATCATGGAGGCTTGTCACGGCGGTTTTCGCAAAAACCTCTTCAGGCAGGACCGTGATATCATTATTGTCTTCTTCTCCATTGTCCCAGTCGGGTCGTCGTGACAAGGCATCTGCGCGTGCATTGCGGCTTCCTGCAATATGTTTCAACTCGAAGTTATATTCCTCCAATTCTAGAACTTCGCGGGCGACCCGTCGACTGATTTTGTGGGGTTCCTTCCAATATAATAGGTTGGAGTGATCAGTGTGAATAATGGTCTTATGGGGGGTCCCTGCTAGGTACGGCCGCCAATGTCGTAGTGCTTTCACAATGGCAAGCAGTTCTCTGTCCCAAATATCATAATTTCGTTCCGCCGGTGAGAATGTCTCTGAGTAAAAGGCGACTGGATGAAGTAGTCCTGTCGCATCCCGTTGGTTTAATACAGCTCCGTTTGCAAAACGCGATGCATCTACTTCGAGTTCAAAGGGTCTATCCAGGTCCGGTTGTAGAAGAACGGGTTCCGAGCCTACAATGTCTCGGATTTGTTCAAAGGCTCGTTGTTGTTCGTCTCCCCAGTGCCAAGGCGTACCCTTCTTTAGCAGGCTATTCAGTGGTTGAGCCATACCCGAGAATCCTCGTACAAATCGTCGGTAGAAATTGCAGAATCCGATGAAGGATCGCACATCCTTGATACACGTGGGTACGGGCCATTCCCGAATCCCTTGCACTTTTACTGGATCCATCCGAACTCGTCCTCCTTCAAGGATAACCCCCAGGTATTCTATGCTTCGTTGTTCAAAGGAGCACTTGGCTGGTTTCAGGTATAAATCATGTTCGTGTAGAATATCCAGTACTTGGTGGACGCGCTCTCGGTGATGGACCAAATCATTTGTCGTAGCTACCAGGATGTCGTCCATGTACACCACTACTTCGCCCGTGAGGATAAGGTTGCGGAAGATGTGGTTCATCATAGATTGGAAGGTGGCAGGTGAGTTGGTAAGACCGAAGAACATGACGTTCGGCTCAAAGAGCCCCTGGTTGGTTTTGAATGCTGCTTTGCACTGATCCCCTTCCTTAATTCTGATGTTATTGTATCCCCACCGGACATCCATTTTGGAGAATAGGGACTTGTTCCTCATGGTATCGATGAGTTCAGAGATGAGGGGAAGAGGATAGGCATTCTTTATGGTGTGGGCGTTTATCCGTCGGTAGTCCTGAACAGGTCGAAGTTTCCCGTCTTTCTTTTTGATGAAGAAGAAAGGTGACGCATATGGCGACTTTGACGGGCGAATGTATCCTTTTGCGAGGTGTTCTTCAAGGAACACCGTGAGTGCTTCCTGCTCTTTCTGGGATAATGGATAAATTTTGCAATCGATGGCCGACGGGGTGTCGGGCGTGAATTCAATAGCATGATCCCAAGGTCGTGCAGGCGGGAAACGTTGTGACTCCTCTTCTGAGAACACCTTCCAGTGCCGGTGATAAGCTTCCGGTACTACCTCTTCAAAAGTCTTCTCTGTATATCCTTCTGCAGCCTTTTGGGCCAGTTCTGATGCTTTCGTGACATAGCAGCGTCCTGCGTCCTCCTCCTCTGTCTTCGATGCCTTTGCATGTCGAATGGCATAATCATACCCCAATGACGTGATGAGAACTGGGTAATAGTCCTTATCCATGGTTGCGTCGCTCCAGTTGATCTTTGGTTCGAACGCAGCCAACCATGGGTATCCTAGGATTAGATCTTCATTTCCCAAATTGGTGACAAGGAAGCGAATCGCCTTTGTTCTTTCTCCCACTTGGACATTAAGGTCGGTGTAATGGGTGATTCTTCCAGCTCTATTGGCCGTTCCATCTATGTTCCAAATATTCTTTTCCTGGGGAAGTTCCAGCATCCCCAGGCCCATGGTCCTCGCCATTCGTGGGCTGATGAAGTTATCGGTGGCTCCTGAATCAATCAGGATGTCACGGTCGGCCGTCCTCTGTGTAGTTTCGAAGTGCACTGGTATTTTCAACGACTTGAAGCGACTAGTATACACAGAGGTTACATGTAATGCTCTTGCCCAGGCCGACGGGGTAGAGCCAATCAAAAATCCTTTTTGGCGAAGGCCTTTTCTACTAAGATGGCCCGCACCTCCTCGCTCTCCTTCATCATGTTTGCCCATATTTCCTGCGCTTTTTCTTCTTTCGTCGGGGTTTTCTTATCGACGGTGGGCGGGTTGTTTCGGATCGGCGTGACCGTTGCTTCTGCCACCCGTACCCCTTTCTTTGGGCATTCCCTTGACATATGGCCCAGTGCCTTACAGCGAAAGCACCTCCCCTCCTTCATCAGCGTTTGCCTTTCGTCTTCTGTCAGCGCGACCCGTGCTCTGGTTCGGTCGGCTGAGGTATCCATTGCATTTGGATCTCTCTGGGAAGCGTGCGCGGGCTTGACCCCGAAGGCAGCCTTCCACTGGTCTCTAGTCTTTCCTTTCTTGGTATCGACGCCAAAGCGCGTTTGGAAGTCGAGATAATCTTGCTGCTGTCGTCGGGCAGCATCAACCCATGCATCCCAGTCCTGTGGGTGGTGGAACTGGATGATGTTTTTGACCAGTGGGTTAGGCAACCCTTGCGAGAAGAGGTCCAGTGTCGCCTCTTCATCCGTGTCATACCCGGCTCTGTTAGCCAGACTTCTGAATTTCGCCACGTAGGCATCTAGTTCCCCTTTTTCCATCTTAAGGGACTTCAACTCTCGGGCAGCCTTCTGCTTGGCCTGTCCGTCCGTAAATGCGTCTTTGAACCTCTGGGCGATAGTTTCCCAGAGGACTTCACTAGTGGTACGACGACCACCTTCAACTTGTTCATTCAGCCATTCCAGCTGTTCCATTGTCCAGTCGTCTACCGCGTCCCCTCGTATCAAAGATAGGAAGAGGTTGGCGCGTTGAAAAGGGTTAATGATCTGGGGGACATCGTGGTTAAAGTTTTTGAAAGTGGTGAACTCTAACATAAACTTTTTGCTTTGTGATCGGTCCCCGTGAATGTCTGTGGTAGTACACCTGATAGACGTCCTGACGGTGGGGGAATGTTCGGGGGCAGCATGGCTGGGGGTGGTGGCGGGGGGGGAGCTGGGTCTGGGAGCTGGGCGGCAATGGTAGACATTCTTTGGTAAAACGGGGCGACAGTGTCGGTCGATTGTATGGAGATCTGGGGAGTTGTCAAAGCAGGGGCTCTGGACGTGGCAACTCCGGGTGCAACTGGGGTTGTAGTCGACGCTAATACCAGTGCTTCTTCACTATGTTCTTCTACGTACTCTTCTGGTTCAGAGTCCGTGACAATGGCCGGGGGATTTTCTCTCCACGGTCCTAATCCAAATTCAGGTGGGGCAGGTCCTGTAGTGACCCAAGAGTGTCGGCTATCCGAGTATCGGATACGATACCAAACCCTCTTTTCGTCGTCGTATTCTACCGGTTGGTATCTTCCGTCGTGATAGACGTAGTATCCAAACTCGGACTCAAAGTCTTTCCAGGTGGCAGAACCAAGTGTCTGCTGTGAAAGATTATTCTCGTCCCTTCGTTCGATGAGCTCTTCTTTAAACAGGGTCTGACTGCGGCTGGAAGCCACGTTGAGAGACTTGACTTGATGTTACGCCCGGTGCGGGACGTTCCACACGACTTGTGTGACAGCGCGATTCGTAGGTTCGGGTAAGAAACCAATAAGGCTTCTTGGAGATGAGACGGGATGAGTCAAAGTCAAAGGGGCGCTCCCTAAGACGATGTTGAACGGAAAAGTACCAGAAGTACTTGAGACGATTGAGTCAAAGATAAACGGAGGAGTCCAGAAGACAGGCACCGATGTATTCAATAAGTCAAGTCTGAGGTCTACAATGTAGCTACAGCGGACTTATATACGTAACTCGATGAGCGTCTATGAGATAAGGATACGGAGTCAAGTGGGCCCGAATATACGGAAGCGGACGGCGTAAAGTCTAGCTTCTGATAGGGTATTAAGTAAGTGTCCGGTCGTAAAGATAACGAGATAAGCGATAACAAGATAAGAGTCAACACAAGCAAACAACAGGTCAACAAGTCCCAAGCGAATCACGGGGATGGGAGCAGGGCACGTGAGGGATCCCACGATGGAGACGTGATCGAGAAGTGCAGAGTGGGTGGCAAGGATGGGTCGTCGTTGGGGAGTAAAAAGAAAACGGGGACAGACGGTAGAGGTTGTAACATACAGGGCATCTTTAAATAGGTTCTAGTACTATTCTATGAAATACCAAAGCCAATTGAGCATGTGATGTAAATCCAATTAGTTATCAGTGGCTTACTTTCATAAGTACCCTGACACATCTTATTTACTAATGTGCAATTGTTTCTGCTGGTCTGGCATTATCTAAAATACATACTAGACTACTTTAGACTACTCTACAATCAGATTATCAATTAAAATTACTCAAACAATGGCCTGTTGAGCTGGTAATGGATCAGAGTTGGCTGGACTGGATCAGAGGTGACCAGAGTTGCCAGTGCAAGATGGAGTTAAGTGGACATTGTAATATACATACTGACATTCCACTCATTTACTATGATTACTTATGATTAAAGATACAATCCTTTATGACCATAGCACAGCACACTCTTTACAGTATTTAAGGACATTATTTCTGTGTTGTACACTTCAGTTTTGACCATTCACAAACTGAAGTGAGTATCTACTTAGATTATCTTTACCATGCATATAGCTAACATTACTCGCGTAGTTATCTTGCTACCTGTTTAGGTAAAGACTAATTAAATGTATAGTTTTGACCATTCACAAACTGAATTATCTTGCTACCCATTTAGGTAGTGTCGAACAGGCATAAGGCGCAGCATACTGACTGTGGGGTGTTAGTGTGTAAAGCTAGAAAGACAAGTTATACTTCAGAGGTGAAGAAAACTCTATTATACTATACTACACATCTAGAAAGACAAGTTATCTACATGAGACAGTTAGTGTAAGGATGGCTCGGGCGTTGGACGCGAAACCTCTGGTCATCACCACTTCTGGCAGGACCCGTTTGCTCTCATTCTTCCATACTATACTGTCAATAAATTTTCTAACATTTGCCTGACTTTAGTTTCGGACAGACTCTGACACCAGTGCAAAGCGTGATTGATCTATGGTACAAGTAATTTTACTTAGCATATTACAGGGATTGTGCGCGTTCCGGGCCACCTGCCTATTCTTTTCCGTACACCCGGCTACCCGGTTTCTCCCTTACTCCCTTTTACTTATTCCACTTTCATTCACCCCACATGGCTTCACCTCTGTTTATTTTCTAAAACTTTCCTTCAGCTAGGTCTCTCCACAAGTATATAAAGGTACATACAATGCTTGTAGTAGACCAGCCAGTGAACAAGCAACCTAGGAATCTCTCTCTCTCTCTCTTTTCTCTTCTTGTGTGCTAAAGAACCTCAACATCGTCCAGTGCAAGGTCAAACGGAACCAGCAAGTACGTATTTGCAAGTTCAAAAAGTACAATGACATCTCTCCTTCAACATCAAAGTTATCCTGGGTTTCTTCCTTCCTCCTCTCTTCTCTGTCTCTCTCTCTCCTCTCGGGAAACGCGCTTTGCCTCTTACTCACCGCAGACCACATCCGTACAAATTGGCTGCCCCAGTGAGGCAAAGTTCTTAGTTTCCCCTTGACCACCCCTGTTACGTCCGGTGTGGGATGTTCCGCACAACTTGTGCAACAGCGTTGATCAAGGGTTTCAGATAAGAGGTCAATAGGACCCCTTGGAGTTTAAGAGGACGAGTCAAAGTCGAAGGGGCTGCACCTGAAGATGATGTTGAACAGAGAGTGCCGAAAGCACTGAGACAGACGAGTCAGAGATTGCAAGGGGAAGTCCGAAGACAAACACCGATGTATTCATAAGTCAAGTCTAAGGTCTACAGCATAGCTAAGACGGACTTATATACGTAAATGGATGGGCGTCTATAGATAAGGATATCGGAATCATGTGGGCCCAAAGATACGAAAGCGGATGGCGTAAAGCCTGGCTTCTGATAGGGGATTAAGTAAATGTCCGGTCGTAAGATAAGAAGATAAAGATAAGAAGAGACAAGCATGGACAAACGACAGGTATACAAGCCAAACAACAGTTACGGGGATGGAAGCAACGCATGTGAAGGGTCCCAAGAGGGAGACGTAATGAGGAAGTGAAGGGTTGGTGGACGAGTGGGGTCCCGGTTGGGGAGAGTGAAGAAAATAGGGCTGCTGGGCCCTGTTCGTAACAACCCCTCCTCTTTGCTCTTGAGTCGCACCTGCGACTTGTCTATGCACTGACAAAACATCATACTGCCCAGAATACCATCAACAAGAGTTACTAGAAAAGCTTTGACATCTTCTAGAGCTTCAGCAGTCTTGTCAGAACAATCTAGACCCCCATCTCCTGCACAATCGACATCATCTGATAACACAGCTCGCCCCGATCTAGTTTCACCGCCCTCCATCCTTCAAGCCACTTCAGAAGCGAGCATAGCCCCTAGCTATTCTGTTCCTTTCTCCGCCTTAGTCTCCAACGCAATCAATCAGCTTTCTTCGCCGATCTCCTCTAGTCCCACTCCATCTACAGTCCCCACCTCCGCAGTCACTTCTGCACTAGCTTCTAGGATCCCTAGCCCGTCGTTCCAAGAAACGCTTCCAGCCACCTCGACATTCCCCCTCCCATCCGACACTACAGCATTCAAGCTAAGGCCAGCCTCCTTCCTCGATTCACCCACTACCCATCAGGATTTGAACCATCCTCACCGCCATCACCCTTATTCAAATGATGATCTTCGCTTCCAGTACAGCCCCCAGTCCCTTTCAATCAGAACACTACAGCACCGCCCCTTGCACAAACCATGTCATCGAAAATTGCTGTCCTCGGTCTTGCAGGAATGCCACCCCTCGATCTAACAAGGCACCCTTCTTTGGCGACCAACCAGGTGACCACATCGAGAACTTCCTCAGAGAGTACGAAAACCTGGCTAGCGCGGCGGGACTCACAAATCAGCAAATGGTAGAACAAGTCCTCAGATATGTCCCACCTGAGCAAGGCGACCTCTGGCAGTTCTTAGACAGCTACAGTGTCAAGGACTGGGTTATTTTCAGAAAGTCTCTTGAGAAGGTCTACACTGAGCATCCCTTAAAAATCGGTACTCCAAACAACGTCTTCAGGACTTAGTCAAATTATCTTCTAGAAAGCGAATGGCTGATGAAGGCGATGTCAGAACATATTACAAAAGGTTCCTACTGTTTGCTCAACCGCTGATCAGCTCACGCCGCCTCACTGATGAAGAACGCGACAATGCCTTCTGGAAGGGATTTCATCCAGACGACCGACGATGTTTGTATCACCGACTCATTAGCGACCACCCCCAACACCCCAAAGGAGAGCCCTTCAACTATGAAGATGTGCTTGAAGTAGCCTGCACCGAATTCGCAAGTGGACAATTCAACGCATTCAGCTCTGAAGATGAATGGGACACTACTCCTCCTGAAGACAACATCAAATCTGATCCAGTTCTCCAGCAGTGGTTCGGCCAAGAAGCACGAGACTTGAGGATGAATGACCGAGACTGCATCCCCTCCAATCATAGATCCCGAGACAACAGGCCACGACAGGAAGTCTACCGTGCCGCTGCAGAACATTCGAATCAGGAGGATCACCACCAGCCTTCGCGCAACCAGGAGGACCAGGAGATCGAAGAGCTCTCAAAGAAGATCCATGCCCTATCCCCTAGCGATCCAGCCTACGCCGGGCTGTACTTATGATTCCAGCACTGATACCCTGCCCTCGTCCAGTCACTCCCTAAGCCCAACTTCAGTCACCAATCCATGTTTTATCAAGCACCTGTGGCAACCCCTTCATATCATCAAGCACCTGTGGCAACCCCTTCATACCATCAAGCACCTGTGGCAACTCCCTCATACCATCAGCCACCACCTGTTCAGTTGGCTCCTCCTACCATCCCTCCCAATCTAAGTGCTGCAAAGGCCATATTCTTCCGTCGCCGTGCTGATCCCACAGAAGGATGCGCATTCTGTGCCAAGACTGGACATCGCATTAGGCAGTGCAAAACCGCCGAAGAATATATCGATTCTGGTCGAGCTTCAATAGTCAACAATCGCATCAGCTTGCCCAATGGACAACCAATCCCGATGAATGGCGTGAATCAAGGACTGCAGGCCAGCATAGACGAGTGGCTAGCCAACCATAGCAACCCCTCCACCACAGCCTTTTCACGCGACACTCCCCCTCACCAAACACTGGTCATCCAGACCTTCAGAATTCAACCCACGACAGCAGCTCATATTGAGGAAGTCACGGAACCCGACCATAGCCCCTTGGAGTCAGAAGACGACAGTGATGAAGATGGTATGGATATTTTTCAAGTATTTGCCGCTGAAAGGAAGAAGAGACAAGCCAAGGCCTCAAAGATGCAAGAACTAACCCCAGCAGCCATGACAAAGATAGAAAAACCAATCACACCAGCCCCACCCAAAATCACGACTCCTGACCAGCCGTTCACCACTGCTTCCGTGACTCCAGCTAACACAGGTATAAACCCTAGTGCCACCCCATATGCCGGTCCTATAGTCCCACGAACCACCCCTCAATACCGATATCAGTCTTCCCTGGAGGATCAGCAACTAGTAGAAGAACTCTTTGCTTGGCTTATGACAGGGAAGCTTGCCCTCACAACACTGGCCCACATCCTTGCTGCTAGCGCTGTCATTTGGAAAGAAATGGTTGAGAAGCTTCGCACTCGACGTGTTGAGACTAACTGGATAGAAGAAACCCTGGACTCAGCACAGGAAGTATCAGTCCCGATTCCGGAACTCACCACACGCCGCACACCCGAATTCTCACTGCCCCTTAGAGAAGTGGATGTCTTAGTCAATGGCACTGCTCCAGAAGCTGGCATATTGGACCAAGGATCACAAATAGTTGTTATACGGAAGGACTTGGCTCAGGAAGCAGGTGTATGCATCAACACACACAATTGGCTCAATATGGAAGGCGCGAATGGAAGTCTGAGCGAAACCTTAGGCTGTGCTGAAAACTTGGCTATGCAGATCGGTAATGTTTCCTTCAAAATTCATGCGCATGTAGTGGAACACGCCCCTTTTTGCCTCCTGCTCGGCTGACCCTTCCACCACCTCCTTCTGTGCCGCCTTGAAGATCATCCAGATGGACGCGTAGAAATCCGCATTCATGACCCCTACAATCCAAAAAGAGTTGAAACCATCATTTCTCGTGCACGCAAGGCCCAGGATGGCTTCTCCAGGACACTCGCTCTGGCTGTTCAGGCTTCCCCTCCCTGCATCGAAGCTCTCCATCTCCATCACATCGCTACTTTCACCCCTGACGATTCTGGCCCCACAGTTTCAACACTAGCCTACAAGAAAGTTGCAAAGAAGGTCCGACCAGTTCCCACATCCTTGCCTGAAGACTTCTGCACCATTCGCCACATTCCTTCCGATCCATTACTCTCCCTTCCTTCCCTTCTGATACAACCTCTGAAATTCACCTCCGGCATCCGCCTGACACAAGAACGTCTTGACTCTTTAGAACTCAATCGCTACCAGTTCCTTTGGCCGGAAGAGCTGAAACTATTGCAACACATCCTCAAAATCAATGAACTCGGGCTAGCCTGGACTGAGGACGAAAAAGGGAGATTTCACAAAGACTACTTTACTCCAGTTAAGATCCCTGTTATCAAGCACATTCCTTGGGTGCACCGCAACATCCCTATTCCTTCCGGCATCATCGAAGAAGTCATCCAGATATTCAAAGACAAATTCGCAGCTGGAGTTTACAAACATTCCGACGCGTCATACAGATCCAGATGGTTTTGCGTCAAAAGAAAAGCAGGGCCCTTCGGCTAGTACATGACCTTCAACCCCTCAACACAGTCACTATTCGCAACTCAGGAGTTCCACCTCTAGCTGACCAGTTGATAGAAGCTATGGCTGGAAGGTCTTGCTATACCATGCTTGATCTCTTTGTTGGCTACGATCACCGAACATTGGACGTCTCTTCGCGCGACCTCACCACCATCCAGTCACCAATCAGCGCCATCCGTCTTACTTGTCTTCCTCAGGGCTGGACCAATGCGATCGCCATATTCCACGAAGATGTCAAATTCCTCCTTGAGCCCGAAATTCCCAACGTTGCCTGGCCCTTCATGGATGATTGCAGCATCAAAGGACCCCCCACCCATTATGAAACCCTCGACAACAACTACGAGATGATGCCTGGAAATGATGGGATACGAAGGTTCATTTGGGAACACCTCAATGACATGCACCGCATCCTTCATCGCCTTCGCCGCGCAGGCTCAACTGTTTCGGCTCAAAAGCTTTTTATTGCCGTTCTGGAAGTCGTCATCTTAGGTCACAAATGCACTTATGAAGGCCGTGTTCCAGATGACTCCAAAATTGCCAAGATCTGCGATTGGCCACCATGCAAATGCACCACAGATGTTCGTGCCTTCTTAGGTATCGCCGGTTACATGCAAGTCTGGATCAAGAACTACTCCTCCATCGCAAGACCCCTAGTTGACCTTACATGCAAAGGACAAGCTTTTTCATGGGACGAACAACATGCTCAAGCCATGCAAACTCTCAAGGACGCAATCATCCATTCCCCGGCCCTCATCTCTATTGATTACTCTTCTGATCACAATGTTTACCTTGCTATTGACTCATCTTGGCGTGGTGTAGGCTGGATTCTCTCTCAGGACTGTACTGACGGCAAGCGTCGCCCTGCTCGGTTTGGCTCTATTTCGTGGAACGAACGGGAATCTCGGTACTCTCAAGTGAAGCTTGAACTATATGGGCTTTTCCGAACCCTTCGCGCCCTTCGCCTTTATCTCGTCGGCATTCGAAATCTGGTAGTAGAAATGGATGCTCAATTCATCAAAGGTATGATTGCCAACCCCGACATTCAACCCAACGCCGCCATCAACAGGTGGATCGCCGCCATCCTCCTCTTCAACTTCAATTAGTCCATGTCCCAGCTCAGAAACACCGCGGTCCCGATGGCTTATCAAGACGCGAACCAGCAGAAGGAGAAGACATAGAAGAAGAAGACCCTGAAGATTGGATCGACAACACACTCTGTCTTGGTATCTGGACGACCACTTGGGCTAATAGACTGCAGACTTGTCTAGGCAATCCCCCAACCTTGGTACTCAATGCAAGTGCATGCTCTCCCATTCCATCTCCCGACATTCCTACTTCTGTTCAATCCCTAGATGCCGACACCGATATGCTTCAGATTCAACAATACTTGGCAACCTTCAAGCTACCAGATGGACTCGATAATCGTAATTCCGAGAAGCTTTTGAAGAAGACACGCAAGTTCTTTCTGCTTGACGGACGGCTCTGGCGACACAATAGTCTTGGACGCCATCAACTCTACATCCCCCCTTCACAACGCCTCTCAATTGTTCGTGCAGCACATGACGACTTAGGACACAAGGGTATTTATTCAACAAGACGATTCCTCACTGACCGCTTCTGGTGGCCCTCTCTCGATACCAATGTCAAATGGTTCATCAAGACATGTCATGACTGCCAGCTCCGTCAAGAAACTAAAGTCCGAATCCCTCCCACCATCGCACCTCCAGCTCCACTCTTCCAAAAGGCATACATCGACACCATGCATATGCCTTCTGCCGGCGGATTCCATTACATCGTTCAGGCTCGTTGCTCACTCACCGCTTGGCTGGAATGGCACGCTCTCCGGACCGAGACAGGTCGCACCCTTGGCAGTTTCATATTCGAAGACATCCTGTGCCGATGGGGCGCTGTCGAAGAAATCGTTACCGACAATGGCACACCTTTTGTCACAGCATTAGACTGGCTGGCTAGCAAGTTTGGTATCAAGCACATCAGAATTTCGGCTTACAACTCTTGCGCCAACAGTATCGTTGAACGACAACATCGCACTATCCGGGAGTCAATCGTCAAAACATGCAAAGGCGACATCTCCAAGTGGCCAATAGTGGCGCCGCACGTTTTCTGGGCAGACAGAGCAACTATCCGCAAATCCACCGGATTCTCCCCGTTTTATATGGCTCATGGAGTGGAGCCCCTTCTCCCTTTCGATATCATCCTTGCAACCTTCCTCGTCCCCGATCTCACTCACCCCATGGCAACTTCTGACCTTATCTCAATCCGCGCACGACAGCTCCAGTCCCGAGAAGAAGACCTCGCCTGTGACGCTTTCTCGCGATGTAATGGTTTGTGACGCGCGTGTTACGCGCGTGTGATGTTTTGTGACGGTTTTCGACCCGCGCGCGTTCGACTTTTGTTTCAACGTTTCGACTTCTTACTCCGAGTCATGTGACTGGAGTTGATGATCTCTTCTTATCTGATCTGATTTTCGGACTTAGACTGACTTGGACTGACACTCATTTGCTTTTGGAGTGGGTGCAACACCACTTGCTTTCCCTGTCTCAATCTCCACTGGAGATTCACATGGACATTTACTTTACTATATTGAATCTTCTACTTTACTTACAAAGACACTAGAGTACTTGTATTTAAGCAGTACATACTGGAGAGACAGACTTTAAGTCTGTTCTCTTGTATCTAATACAGGTTTACTGTGCTTCACCCAGAATTCCCTTGAACTCCCTAAGCTGCAACTTAGGGAGCCTTCACCCCAGATCTCCAGCAGGGCTTATTGCCACTGCTTCGACTCGCCTCTTGCACGCGCGCCCCTCTTATCTTGTGTGGGCCTTGAACTCTGACTGCGGCCCTCTGTGGTTCACTTTGACACCCTGAATTGACTTACCTTTGATAGTCTTGACCTTGATCCTTGAACCAACTTGTCCTTGACAGTTTTGACCTTGCAGGCATTCCATATCTTGATGGGGCTTGACCAGAACGACCCTCGACACAGCAGAGACCTGGCTGTGACATCGCCAGTATACGAACCAACATCCTTAAAAGTTGTTTTGCGTCTGCTAGAGAGTTCGAGTGCCAGCACACTCACACCATCAAGACTGTCTCCTTTAGTCCAGGAGATTTGGTCTTGGTTCGAAACTCAGCGGGCGCAAACGATTTTTCGCACAAACACAAGCCTCATTACTTTGGGCTGATGGTCGTGGTTCATGGGTCTCGCAACGGAGCCTTTCATCTAGCAGAACTTGATGGTGCTATTTCAAGACTTCACTATGCTGCCTTTCGTCTTGTTCCATATCATTCTCGGTCGCACTCTAACATTCCACTTGATGACCTCCTCAGCCCAGAGGACCTCGCAGCATTCGAAGAAGACTCCACTTTCGATGATAAAGAAGCTTGACCGGGGATGGTCAAAATTTGAACCCCCCGGGAGATGTAAGGATGGCTCGGGCATTGGACGCGAAACCTCTGGTCATCACCACTTCTGGCAGGACCTGTTTGCTCTCATTCTTCCATACTATACTGTCAATAAATTTTCTAACATTTGCCTGACTTTAGTTTCGGACAGACTCTGACACCGGTGCAAAGCATGATTGATCTATGGTACAAGTAATTTTACTTAGCATATTACAGGGATTGTGCACGTTCTGGGCCGCCTGCCTATTCTTTTCCGTACACCCGGCTACCCGGTTTCTCCCTTACTCCCTTTTACTTATTCCACTTTCGTTCACCCCACATGGCTTCACCTCTGTTTATTTTCTAAAACTTTCCTTCAGCTAGGTCTCTCCACAAGTATATAAAGGTACATACAATGCTTGTAGTAGACCAGCCAGTGAACAAGCAACCTAGGAATCTCTCTCTCTCTCTCTTTTCTCTTCTTGTGTGCTAAAGAACCTCAACATCGTCCAGCGCAAGGTCAAATGGAACCAGCAAGTATGTATTTGCAAGTTCAAAAAGTACAACGACATCTCTCCTTCGACATCAAAGTTATCCTGGGTTTCTTCCTTCCTCCTCTCTTCTCTGTCTCTCTCTCTCCTCTTGGGAAACGCGCTTTGCCTCTTACTCACTGTGGACCATGTCCGTACAGTTAGTCAAAGGTAAAGTAGTAAGTAAGATAAATGGAACTTACACTTCAGAGGTGAAGAAAACTCTGAAGTGTAAGAGACGAAACAGACACCCTTATATACTTGTTCAAGGGATGGTCTGTGCACTGGGAATAAGTCCACAAGTGCCAGACAAAGTCCAAACAACAAACATGAGGGAGAAAGGCCATTGGCCATTACAGAAATCACATGTTACATGGTGCATCAGTCAGCTACTGTGGAATGTGAGAAGAAAAGTAATAATGATAATGTAAAAAGTATGAAACTCCGGTATCTAATCTAATCTACAAAGTAGCTAATCTAATCACCTGATGCCTGAAGCATCACCGAACATCTTCTGTGTTCAACATCCCTCCATGCTGAAGGCATCTGGTCATGGATGGAAAATGAGTTGGATGAGCACACTGCCATCACAATTAAATGAGCACATCGCCAGCCAGAGATCCAACTTCTCTAACTCTTGAGTGTGAGAATGGCATGGTGTTCAGAGGCATATCGTGGTGATTCGCTTATGCAAGCTGAAACCATACACACCTCTTGCATCACTCTTGAAGTTGAGAACTTTGCTCATGGTGGGAAAGTGAAACTGGTATTCAAAGTCTCCAGATTCCAGCTCTCTCATTTCAGCATAAGTCCAAGTCCATTGACCATGGTTTCAAACGATGCTCTTGGTAGAGACTTAGTGAAGCCATCTGCCAGCATCTCACCTGTGGGGGTATGCACTAATTCAATTATGTGTGATTCTATGTACCCCCTTATGGCATGGTACTTGATAGGTATATGCTTTGACCGCCTTCCTGTGACTGGGTTTAATGCCAAATCTATGGCACCCTTATTGTCACAATGAAGTAGTATAGGGGAGGATACCTCATACCCTAATTCCTCCATAAAAGTCCTATACCATGCTGCCTGATTTGCAGCCTCAGAGAGGCTCATATATTCGGCTTCAGTGGTGGACTGTGCTACTGTTTTTTGCTTTCTGGAACACCATGAAATGGCTCCATTAGCTAAGAAAAACACGTAGCCTGAGGTAGAGTGGCAGTCCTCTTGATCTCCCCATGAGGAATCTGCAAAGCCATGAAGGCCACTCTCCCCATTCCCTCCAGAATAGCGTAACTTGCAGTCTTTTGTACTATTAAGATATTTTAAGACATCTTTTGCAAGTCGCATATGATCTTGAGAGGGGTTGGAAGCATATTGGCTAAGGCGCGCCACAGCAAAACTGATATCGGGCCTGCTTCCAATCTGCACCCAAAGCAGAGACCCCATCAATTGTTGGTACTTCCTTATTTCAGAAGTAGATGCCTGGCCATCAAACTTGACCAGATGTACATCAGCACCAGAGGGGAGTGGAGTATATACTTGGTTGGAATCCCTCATCCCAAACTTCTCAATGATAGATAAAACGTAGGCTGCTTGGTCAATCTCCAGTGTCTTATTAGGACGATCTCTGGTGATGTTAACTCCAAGATAGGACTGGATTTCTCCCAAGTCAGTCATCTCATATCGATTAGATAGAGCTGACTTCAGCCATGTTATCTTATCACTTGAAGATCCAAGTATAGTAATGTCATCTACGTATAGAATGACATAAAGTGAATCATCCTCCTTCTTATAATGAAACACATATACTCCTGCATCAGAGTATGTCTGAGTAAAACCCAGTTCATTAAGAACTGCATGAAATTGTAGATTCCATGCTCGGGAGGCTTGTTTGAGGCCATATAATGCTTTTTGAAGCCTGCAAACTTTGGACTCTTGACCAGCAATGATGAAACCAACTGGTTGCTCCATATAAATTTCCTCATCCAGATAGCCATGTAGGAATGCCGATTTGACATCCATCTGGTGGATTTCTGTTACGAACCCCGTCTTTACCCATATTCTTTTTCTTACCCAACGACAATCCCTCTCTACCGCCCACACTCCACTATCAGATCACGTCTCCATCGTGGGATCCGTCACATGCTCTTCATCCATCCCTGTGACCTCCTTGCTTGTTCATGTTTACCTACCGCTATCTTCATTATCGCTTATCCTCTTATCATACGACCGGACACTTACTTAATACCCTATCAGAAGCTAGGCTTTACGCCCTCCGCTTTCGGATATTTGGACCCACTTGACTCCGCTTCCTTATCTCGTAGACGCCCACTGAATTACGTATATAAGTCCGCTGTAGCTACCCTGTAGACCTCAGACTCGACTTATTGAATACATCGGTGTTTGTCTTCTGGACTTCCCCTTGAAACCTCTGACTCGATCATCTCAGTGTTTTTGACACTTTCCGCTCAACATTGTCACTAGGGAACAGCCCCTTTGACTTTGACTCATCCATTCGAACTCCAAGAGGTCTTATTGATCTCTTATCTGAACACACGAACAAAGCTGTCACACAAGTCGTGCAGAGCGTCTCACACCGGACGTAACATCAAGTCGAGTCTCTCAACGTGGCTTCCAGCCGCAGTCAGACCCTCTTCCGAGAAGAACTCATCGAACGCAGAGACGAGAATAATCTTTCACAACAAGTACTTGGCTCTGCCGCCTGGAAAGACTTTGAAACCGAGTTTGGATACTACGTCTATCACGACGGAAGATACCAACCGGTAGAATACGACGACGAGAAAAGAGTTTGGTATTGTATCCGATACTCGGACAGTCGAAACTCTTGGGTCACTACAAGGCCCGCCCCACCTGAATTCGGATTAGGCCCATGGAGAGAAAACCCTCCGGCCATTGTCACGGACTCCGAGCCAGAGGAGTACGTAGAAGAACCTAGTGAAGAAGCACCGGCATTAGCAGAGACTACGTTTCCGGTTGCACCCAAAGTTGTCATGATCAGAGCCCCTGCTTTGACAACTCCACAGATATCCATACAGTCCGCCAACACAGTAACCCCATTCTATCAAAACATGTCAACAATCGCCGCCCAACTTCCCGACCCTGCCCCGCCAGCTCCGGTGGCACCACCACCAAACATTCCCCCCCCCTCTGGACGTCTGTCTGGAGTGTTACCCCAGACGTTGCTGGGGATCGCTCGCAGAGCAAGAAATTCATGCTGGAGTTCACGACGTTCAAGAACTTCAACCATGACATGCCACAGATTGTTAACCCATTCCAAAGGGCCAATCTGTTTCTTTCCCTGATCCGAGGGGATGCGGTAGATGACTGGACGATGGAACAATTGGAGTGGTTGAACGAACAGGTAGAAAGCGGCGTCGAACTACGAGCGAGGGTCTTTGGGAGACCATAGCCGAGAGATTTAAAGACGCTTTCACGGACGGGCAGGCCAAACAGAAAGCTGCCCGTGAACTAAAGTCCCTCAGAATGGAGAAGGGAGAACTTGACGCATACGTAGCCAAGTTCAGAAGTCTAGCCAACAGAGCCGGCTATGATACAGACGAAGAGGCCACATTGGACCTCTTCTCCCAGGGACTGCCCAATCCCTTAGTCAAGAACATCATACAGTTCCATCATCCCCATGATTGGGACACCTGGGTTGATGCTGCCGACGGCAGCAACAAGACTACTTGGACTTCCAGACACGGTTTGGGGTCGATACCAAAAAGGGAAAACCAGAGATCAGTGGAAGACGCTTTGGAGTGAAGCCTACCCAACACACCCAGCGGGACCCAAACGCTATGGATACCTCTGCAGATCGGGCCCGAGCTGAGTAGCACTCACGGAAGACGAGCGCAGACCCTCATGAAAGAAGGACGCTGCTTCCGTTGCAAGCATTGGGGCATATGTCTCGGACTGTCCAAGAAGGGAGTACGAGTCGCCGCCACTACCGTAGGCCAGAACGTCCTGCGCAGAACAACCCACCGTTGTGGATAAGCGGTCTAAAGAGGAAAAGCCCAGGATATATGGGCCAATATGATGACGGAAAGTGAGAAGTGCCGCCATCTTGGTAGAGAAGGCGTTTGCAAAGAAGGATTTTTGTTAGGCTCAAACCCGTCGGCCTGGGCGAGAGCACTCCATGTTACCTCTGTGTATACTAGTCGATTCAAGTCATTGAAAATACCAGTCCATTTTGAAACTACACAGAGGACGGCCGATCGAGACATTTTAGTGGACTCCGGAGCCACAGACAACTTTATTCACCCACGACTGCTCAAAACAATGGGCCTGGGAAGGCTGACACTCCCCCAAGAAAAGAACATTTGGAACATTGATGGAACAGCCAACCGTGCCGGAAAGATCACTCACTACAGGATCTGAGGGTCCAAGTTGGAGAGGTTACAAAGAACATCCGCTTCCTCATTACGGATCTGGGAGACGAAGACCTTATTCTGGGATACCCGTGGCTCGCCGCATTCCAACCCAAGATCAATTGGGCTGATGCAACGATGGATAAAGAATCGTATCCCACCATCATTACATCGATGGGTATGATTATACAGTCAGACATCCAGTAAAAAGCCACAAGTGCAGAAAGAGAAGACCCAGGTTACTGTTATGTCACCAAAGCATCAGAATTGGCTCAAAAAGCAGTACAAGGGCAGACAGAAAAAACGTACAGCGACGTAGTACCAAGTACCTACCATCGGCATTGGAAGGTATTTTCCGAGGAAGAGTCCCAGCGTTTTCCGCCCTCCAGATCATGGGACCATGCCATAGACCTACTCCCGGATACACCGACCGCCATAGACTGTAAAATCTACCCACTGTCCCAAACGGAGCAGGTAGCGCTAACGGAATTCCTCGAGGAACATTTGGCAAAAGGTTACATTCGCCCATCCAAGTCGCAGTACGCCTCGCCCTTCTTCTTCATCAAGAAGAAGGATGGCAAGCTGCGGCCGTCCAGGACTATCGACGAATCAATGCATACACCGTGAAAAACGCCTACCCCCTGCCGCTCATCTCTGAACTCATCGACACTATGAGGGATAAAGCTCTCTTCTCAAAGATGGATGTGCGGTGGGGTTACAACAATGTTAGAATCAAGGAAGGTGATCAGTGCAAGGCAGCGTTCAAGACAAATCAAGGGTTGTTTGAACCCAATGTCATGTTCTTTGGTCTCACAAATTCGCCGGCAACGTTCCAATCCATGATGAATCACATTTCCGCGATCTTATTCTCACAGGAGAAGTAGTGGTCTACATGGACGACATCCTGGTCGCTACCTCAGACAATTAGACCACCATCGAGACCGAGTGCACCAGGTACTGGATATATTACAAGAACATGACCTGTATCTCAAACCCGCCAAATGCTCCTTTGAGCAACGGAGTGTTGAGTACCTAGGAGTCATCTTGGAAGGAGGACGAGTGCGTATGGACCCCATTAAAGTGCAAGGAATCCGAGAGTGGCCAGTGCCGACTTGTGTCAAGGATGTCCGGTCGTTCATCGGATTCTGTAACTTTACCGACGATTCGTCAAGGGATTTCAGGCATAGCGCGACCTTGAAGACCTACTGAAAAAGGACGTACCATGGCATTGGGGTGGCACAACACAGGCATTCGAACAGATTAGGGACCTTGTCGGGTCAGAACCAGTACTCATTCAGCCGGATCTGAGTCACCCCTTCGAACTAGAGGTGGACGCCTCCACTTCGCGAAGGAGCAGTATTATACCAAGGAGCCGCACAATACTTCACCCAGTGGCATACTATCTGAAACCTTCTCCCCAGCCGAAAGGAACTATGATATCTGGGATAGGGACTCTTAGCCATAGTCAAGGCATTGCGACATTGGCGACCCTACCTGGCAGGGACCCCGCATAAGACCATCATCACACGACCATTCCAATCTATTATATTGGAAGGAACCCCACAAAATCAGTCGACGCGTGGCGCGAGAGGTCTTGGAACTGGAAGAATAAACTTTACACTGAAACACATTGCGGGAGTCAGAACGCTAGAGCAGATGCATTATCGCGCAGACCAGACATGCATACAGGGGAGGACGACAATAACGACATCACTGTCCTCCCAGAGGAAGTATTTGCCAAAACGGCCGTTGTCAGTCTCCACGACATGGACCTTTGGGCACAAGTTTCCCAAAACATGAACCAGGACCTGTGCCGTTCATGGGCTGATGCTCATAACCTAAAGAAAATCAACGGTCTTTGGTGGAAAGACGGGGACCGACTCGTTGTCACCGGTGGCGACAACATTAAGAGGGGGGTGATCCATTTTCATCACGACCTTCCCTCTGCTGGCCATCCGGGCATCGCCAACACCTACGCCTTGGCTAAAAGAGACTATTGGTGGCCCAATATGAAAAAGGACGTTGAAAGCTACGTACAAGGGTGTGCGTCATGCCAAGCAAACAAGGTGAATACGCACCCGAAAGTCCCACCAATGTACCCCATCACTCCCATTGCATCGACTCTGTTCCAGACCATCGCCATGGACTTCATTGTCAAGTTGCCCAAATCACAAGGCTTCGACACTATCCTCACCATCACAGATCATGATTGCTCCAAAGCGGCCCTCTTTATCCCCTGTAACGAGACCATCACAGCCGAAGGAGTGGCAAAACTATACCTGGACCACGTATACCGTCACTACGGGCTCCCCAAGAAGATCATCTCTGACAGGGATACCCGTTTCACATCGGCATTTGCAAGGGCCCTATGCAAAACGTTGGACATTACGCAGAACATCTCTACAGCATACCATCCCCAAACGGACGGACAGTCCGAACGGACAAACCAATGGCTAGAACAGTACCTCCGATTCTGGTGCAACAGCAGGCAAGATGACTGGGCAGAATGGCTATCGACCGCGGAGTTGCCCACAACTCGTGGCCCAACGGCACGACAAAAGCTACCCCTTTTTCCCTTATCATGGGCTGGACTCCATGCACCACATGGACAGATAAGCCCACCAACGTTCCGTCGGCAACCGAATGGATAAGCCAATGGGAAGAACTGCGACAATCGGCCAATGAGAATCTGGTAAAGGCGCAATGGCTCCTGACAGCACAGCCAAGCACGTTCACGCCTTATCGGACCAATGACTGGGTATGCTCGAAGGCAGGAATATTCACACGTCACACCCCTCGGCCAAATTAGCGCCCCGACGTCACGGACCCTTCCAGATCACAAGGAAGCTGTCAGACGTATCATATGATTGAAATTGCCACTGAAATGGAAGATCCACCCAGTCTTCCATGCCAAGCTGCTGACCCCTTATAAGGAAACCTCCATTCATGGAGAGAACTTCCCAAGACCCCCGCCTGACCTTATCGATTGTAACGCTCGGCAGGGCGTTTCCTGTGCGACATGCACGGGTCCGCGGGATCCGTTCAGGGCCTCGGCTGCGGGAGTGGGCTCTGTACTCCTGGGACAGTGCCTCTGGGCTCGTGACAAGCCCGGTACAGCCTGGCAAGCTGCACCAGGCCTTCTTAGCATCAGAAGGGAGAGGATCTGCACCATAACCAGGTGCTGAGGGAGACGGAAGAGTCAGTCAAAGGAGCTAATCCCTCTGACTGTTAGCTGGAATCAGGCTTAGCTGCAGTGCTAGAAGCACACCAAGCAGACTAAAGCCAAAGGGAATGAAGGGAAAGGGGACAGGTTCAAAGGGAAAGGTGCACACCCATTGCCAGAGGCAATGGGGTCCCTTCAGGAGGTCAAAAGTGTAAAGGGGCAAAGGGTGCAGTGGATTTCCGAATCAGAGATATCTAGGCTGAAGTACAAGATGTCAAGTCTGGGGTTCTACTGACTGTCTACAGGGTCTTAAGTACTGTATCAGAGATCTGGTACTGTAGATAATCAAGTCCTATCATCCAATAGTAGCTAAGATGTTAATATAGTCCATGATAAGGATAAGCCTTATCAGAAGCATAGTCATGTGGGCAGCCCCACAGGAGTCCTATCAGTGTGGGAATACTCCCACAGGATCAGAGAAGAGGGTCAAGTGATTGATGGGTCAGATGATCTAAGGGTCATGATCAAAGCCCAAGATCACATGGTCAAAGAGATCACATGGTCAAGGGTCACATGATAGGTCATGTGCCTACAGGTCATGTGGCCTGGAGGGGCAAATGCAAGCCAAAGTCGTCTTGTATTCAGAGTCAGGTTTGGCAGGGACAGTGTCAGAGATCCTATGGGTGTCAGCCACAGGGACAGGGTACAGATGCTGGCCAAAACAGAGGCCAAGCATCAGGGGAAAGGGGAATGCAGCCATCAGCACAGTAGCTGAACTATCAGTGAGTCAGGTGCAGGTATCAAGGGTAAGGGGTCCTGAGAGCATCATGTCACAGGCATCAGGGTGGGGTCCTGGGCATACAAGCCACAGGAATCAGGCAGTAGAGTTATAGAGGCAAGGGTCATATGTGCAGAAGGCAGAGGTCAGGAGTGGGTATGGCATCAAGGAAGGGCCAGGGAAAAGAGTGGGGTTGTAACATCGATGGCGAAGAAGAATGGGAGGTAGAACGTGTTCTAGACTCTAAGCGACAAGGCCGAGGGCGCAGATTGTACTACCTAATCAAGTGGAAGGGATTCCCAGACTCTGACAGTTCGTGGGAACCAGCCGGAGATATCTTTGCCCCGGACCTTATCTCGGAGTTCCACATCCGACACCCAGAAGCGCCAAAGAATATTTAAAAGAAGTGCCCTAGACTCTATCAATTCCCCAGTACATGCTCCCACAGCAACGTTCTACCACCGCACAGTCTATCATGTCTTTCATCGCCACCAACGCCGCCGTCGACGCTTTCACTGCCACCACCATAGTTGTTGAGAGCTTCCCTTCCGCTCATCCCTCCACACGCCCTTCTTCCCCCATCGACTATGACACCGCCAAAGCTCGAGTCAAGAATCAGTCCCCCAACCCCAACGATGATTTTGAACACCGTGAAGAGCCACACCCAAATGACCTGGTGGGTATGGAATCGGACGA